>CM067217.1:152215380-152269215 GCA_034190945.1 Octodonta nipae | reverse complement strand
TTCGTTACATAATGGTATCTAACTACTTATTTTATCCAAACACATCATTCATGTGCCGTTTTTGTAACATCGAGGCAGATCATCTATAAAACTTCTTGTTTTCCTCGGAAGTTGGACTCGGTTCGTAATCAATTTATACCTCAACAAACTCTTAAGAGTACACACATTCGTTATTGTTCTAGAAAACTCTTAGATTATTAAAAACATATCTCTTCGAACTAGAGAAATAAAGTTTTTCGGATTAACGCAACATACATAACAGGACAAACTTACATTATCAGTTACTAAAATCAGTTTTCACTCATGTACAACTTTGTTTTCTGGCGGTGTTAAGAATCAAAAGTGATAAATGCCAACCGAAGTAAACTACATTCAGGTTGAGTGGGATTCCGGGGGGAAGCTCTCTGATCATTTATAATTAAGTGCTATCAAAGTAGAATTAGGAGAATGAAGAGAATAACCGCTAAAGGGAGAACACATTTAGACTAACATGAATAACTAATTTGATCCAAGGTATTATTAAAGCAGTTAATTGTCATAGCTTGATAAATTTATATCTCTGTATCTATTTGGCAGGAAAAATCTTAAGGTCGGCACGCTTCACGGTACATTTCACACTGAATTTTCAGATAATTTAAATCGGGTTTCCCGGAAAATGTCAGAAATCTTTGTACTTCAGATAGAACATGAGAAAATTAGATGAACTTTTGTATCGTTTCTTTCCCTACAGTTACTTTTACAATCATGATAATACTGCTAGAAATATAATTAGCGTATTTTCTAAGTATTATTTTGTCTTTTCGTTAGGTTTTCAATCCTCAATTTTTTCCCGCAACAGATAAATTGAATTGTAAATGGGGAACTAAGTGTAGTAAGGCAAGTTCGAAAAATTGCCGGAATTAGTAGTTGTTTGTACAGAAATTATTTCTCACAGATATTCTTAGAGAAACAAATATCTACAATATTCCTGTGCATAAGTATTATTTTGTATGTTGTGTGATACTTATCTATACTTTTGCCCCGATTTCCTGATGGTTCAGCATAACACAGCTGGTTAATTTTCCTTATTTTAGACAATAAAATTCTTTTCTATCCTTTCTTAACAGTTTACATTCACCGTCGAAACGGAAACTGAAGGCCAATTATTGTCCAAACATAACACTAAGGATAGTTTTAAATAAATTGGTAATCAATGATAAAAGTCTGGAATTTATAAGCTTACATGTTCAGAGTGAAATGGTTTCTATATAGGTATGAGGTGCAGGAATTGTAATGGCCGACATCAAGAGCATTTACTGTCTTTTAAATTTAACAATAGAAACTAACATCTGCCATACATCGTTTAGAAACAGGACATTTTTTATCTAAATTGGAATCTACAGAGATTATTCACTTCCACAATTTCAAACCGACACTTAGTCTCCAGAAACCCGTTAAAGATTTTAGTGACCTTTCTTCATTCAACTTAATCCTAAACGACCAAACAGAAATATATCTAAGCTTCCGTTTTCATATTTATTTACGGAACTGTTTTGGCTTTTCCCCAACATTAAAGAAATATAATCTGAAATTCTGTTTAAACAGTACTCAGTTTTGTTGAGTTACACGCAGTAGATATATATATATACATTTCTCATTTTAGTTATCTGTAGTTTATTCTATAATTTGTATCCGGTTGATAATGGCACAGTGTATGCGTGTTGTTATATACAGTGATATTAAAACTAAATTAAATTTTATTCATAGTCATCATAATTGAATATCACAAAGTACACTTTTTATTTTCTCGGAAATACCAATATTTTCCTGAAACAGGTCCTTTACTGAATTATTTATTTAACTGTTTTAGATTTTAAAACCTATTGGTTAAGAATCCCTAATTTCTCCAAAATAGCAGCTGAAGATTGAAGGAGAGAGTTTTAATTTATTTGTAATTTATATGATAAATATTTGTTCAATTCTGTATTAATTCAAATAAGACTATTCTCCATGCCTATTTAAAACTTCAGGTATCTTCTGGAATAGTCCAGATGAATTCGCATTCTTTCTTTCTCATTAGATGATTCTTGGACAGAACTCTAGAAACTCTGTTTTAGTCCGGTTTAAACTTATGTCGGTTTCCGCGTGGACCATTCTTTCAACTTCTAGACATTAAATTTATACCAACACTAGCCGTTACCCGCTGTTTCACCCGCGTATGGAATGTTCAAGCCTTCGCAAAAAAAAATAACTTATGAAACATATGGGTTATCTTATATCAAATATTTTTAACTTGTTTGAACCACCCTACTTAACCATAAATCCTCCAATCCCCAATATATTTAATTCAAATTGCAAGTACTTATGGGCCACCCAATATAACAATTTTATTCGACATTTTTTTTGATTCACCTTGAATAACTGTAATTCTACTTTACCCTATATTGCAACCATCCTGTATGCCGCTGTTTATTTGTCACCCAATATAACTTTTCGAACACCTGACTATAACTCTTCTCTAGCCTATATTTCAGCTATGCAACTGCTAATGGTCTATGCTGTATACAATTATTCCTGAATTTTTTTTAATGACCGTTTAAAGTAAAATTTCTCTTTACTCTATATTTTAATCAACCTTTATATGCAGCTTTTTCTCACATTGTGTTAAACACACTCTAAAACTATAGTCTTGCTTCTCCCCATAGTAGAATGCAACTGTTTATGGTCTACCCTATATAACTTTTTTTTTAACTTTTTTGATCCATCCCAACAGAAATGATGTGGAACCCTTCGTGAGTCACAAATACAAAAGCACAGTTTTGCATCCTAATACGAAACTTTTATTTAAACCGTCACCCAAGCTACAACTGCTTATTGTCCACACTATATAACAATTTTATTCAAAAAAAAAATTAACCGCTTTGTATAACTAACTCTACTTCCATCTACATTAAAACTACCAGTATACACCGTGGCCAATTTGTCAATCATTATAACTTATTTGTGAACAACCCTGTATAACCATAATTTTACTCTACAAAATATTTCACCACCCTGTATGTACATCTGTTTAGGGGCAACCAAATATAAAATTTTTAAATGCTTCTAATCACACTGTATGAACTATAATTTTACTTCAATCCATGTTTTAAATATTGCATATATGCAACAGATCAAGTTCTATCCTACAAAAAAATTATCCAACCTGTTTGACTATAAATCTACTCTACCCGCTCTTTCAACCACCTTGTATTTGCAACTACTTATCGGCCACCCAGTATAACTTTTCTCTACCACCCTGTATAAACCATCAATGCCAAATATATTTCTCCAAACCCGCAACTGTTTATTGGGCACCGAAAATAATAATTTTGTTCAACAGTTTTTGAATCATCTTGTATGTATTACAACTACCCTGTATACGCTTCTGCTTATTGGTCCACCAATATAACATTTTTTAAATAATTATCATAACACTTCTTCACCCTATGTTTCAACTATCATATCTTTTCACATTTTATCCTTATATTTTTTCAAGATATATTAAAGTATAATTTCCCTCCACACTGCACAACTTTTTCTAACCTTATTTGAATGACTCTGTATAATTATAACTTCACTGCGCAGCATACTTCAGGTACTCTATATATGTAAGTGCTATATAACAAAATTTTCAAACATTTTTTACCCACCCTGTATAATTCTAACTGTAAGCCACCCTATATTTCAACAACCTTTTATATACAACTACTTATTTGCCACCAGATATAATATTTTTGTACGACCCTGTATCGTTAGAATCCTACCCCAACCTATATTTCAACTATCCGGTAAATGGAACAACTTGTAGATCTTACCATTACTTTAAAATATTTTTAAACCCACCTGTATAACTGTAGTTATTCACCGCTACATATTTCAACCTTCCTGTATATCTAACTACTTGTGGATATAAAACAAATTTTTAACTACAACATAAACTATAATTCCACTCCATCTTATATTTCAATCACCCTCTATAAACAAGTGCTTCTAAGCTGGTAAGTACTTATGGGCCACCCTATATAACTATTTTATTCGACATGTCTTGAATCACCTTGTATAACTGTAACTCTACTTCATCCTATATTGCAACCATCCTGTATATGCTTCTGTTTATTTGTCACCCAAAATAATTTTTTGAACACCTGGCTATAACTTTTATCTACGCTATACAAATCTGACATATGAAACTGCTTATGGTGTACCGTGTATAATAATTTATTCTGATATTTTTTTAACCACCTTTTTAAAGTAAAATTTACTCTTTACACTATATATTAATCAACCTTTAAAGGAGCTTTTGCTAACATTGTGTGACACACTCTAAAACTGTAATCTTGCTTCTCTCCATATTTCAAATATTTCATATTGTAGAATGCAACTGTTTATGGTCTACTCTATTTAACTTTTTTTTAACTTTTTTGATCCATCCTAATGGAAATGATGTGGAACCCTTCGTGAGTCACAAATATAAAAACACAGTTTTGCACGCTAACAACAATCTTTTGTTTAAACCCTCACCCAAACTGCAACTGCTTATCGGCCACCCTATACAAAAATATTATTCAAATTTTTTTTAACCGCTTTATATAACTAACTCTTCTTCCATCTACATTAAAACCATCCTGTATACACCTCTGCCAATTTGTCAAACATTACAACTTATTTTTTAACCACCCTGTATAACCATAATTTTATTCTAGAAAATATTTCAACCACCCTGTACGTGCATCTGCTTAGGGGCAACCAAATAAAAAAATTTTAAATACTTGTAATCACACTGTATGAACTATAATTTTAATTCAATCCATGTTTCAGATATTTCAGATATGCAACAGCTTATGTTCTATCTTACAAAAAAAAATCCAACCTGTTTGACTATAAATCTACTCTACCTGCTATTTCAATCACCTTGTATTTGCAACTACTTATCGGCCACCCAATATCAGATTTTTTACCACCCTGTATAACTATAAATTCATCAATGTCAAATATATTTCACCAAAACCGCAACTGCTTATGGGGCACCGAAAATAACAATTGTTCAACACGTTTTTGAATCACCTTGTATGTATTACAACTACCCTGTATACGCTACTGCTTATTGATCAACCAATATAATATTTTTTAAATAATTATCATAACACTTCTTCACACTATGTTTCAACCATCCTATCTTTGCAACTTATTATGAACTACGCTATTTCACATTTTTTCAAGATATATTAAAGTATAATTTCTCTCCACACTTCATTTAAACCACCCTTCGTTTACAACTTTTTCTAACCTTGTTTGAATGACCCTTTATAACTACTGCGCCCATACTTCAGATACTCTATATATGCAAGTGCTATATAACAAAATTTTTCCAGCATTTTTTACCCACCCTGTATAATTCTAACTGTAAGCCACCCTATATTTCAACAACAACTTTTTATATGCAACTACTTATTTGCCAACAAATATAACATTTTTGTACGACCCTGTATCCTTATAATCCTACCCCACCCTATATTTCAACCATCCGGTAAATGGAACAGCTTGTAGATCATACCATTACTTTAAAATATTTTTAAACCCACCTGTATAGCTGTAATTATACTCCGCTACATATTTCAACCATCCTATATATGTAACTACTTATGGATATAAAACAAGTTTTTAACCACAACATAAACTATAATTCCACTCCATCTTATAGTTCAAACACCCTGTATAAACAACTGCTTCTAACATTTCTTTAACCCATTTCATAACAATAGTATCTTATGAACATATTTCAAAGTCCTAAATCCTTATCTAAGACATTTTTTTAAGTTTTTTTATTCACTGTATAAATATTCTACCCTTTTTCAACCATTTGGGATAAGGAACTGTTTATGGCCTACTCAATATAACTTTTTTGGACCACCTCGTATAACTAATTCCATTCCCCCTTATTAGCTGCTTATAGGACACCAAATATAAGTTTTTTTTAGATTTTTTAAATCCTTGTAATTCTACTCCGCTCTAAGTTTCCTATATACAGAACACCCTGTAAAATTACGCTTAATATATGTTGATTTTTATTAAATTGAAACATGTTGCATTTGCACATTCCGAATTTTGAATAAAAGCTAAGCTGATGCCAGTATCTAATATTTTGTGCGTGCGGTGGAACCAATTGAGTAATTCTAATACCCTACATGGTAGAAGTTTTTTCGCTATATTCGTTTCCGTCAATTTAGGGAGATAAAATGTCTACCAGATTTTAAGTCAAACTATAGGCTTTGCAACAAAAAAATATTCAGCAAAATCAGTTCAGTAGTTCTTACGTGATGCCCGAACAAACAAACAAACAAACAAATAAACAAACAAACAAACAGACAAATTTACAATTATATAATAGTATAGATACTAATTATTATTTTATTAATTTAGAATTGAAATTTTTACATTACTTTGCTCTGTTTATTTAATTTTTGCCATTGAAAAATTTTAAAAATATACTGAAATATTTTTCGTTTATTGGCGGCCAAGCACAGGCGTGATATTTGTGTCAAACTATAGACATTGCATTTGGCTGAGTTTCTTTTGTTTATATCATTGTCCATAAGTGCTTTGCCAGAAAAAGCGTTAAACCCACAATTTTAGAGCGTCTGTCTGTTACTTCTTTAGGAAATTTAGAAATTGATTTAGGCGACGGACAAACTAGACAAATTTTAAAAAAAGTCTCCTTACGTTGGCTATAAAATTATCTTTCGCATAGGTATAAAAAAACATATACTGATCATCAGGTTACATGCTACTGTTAAACTTCCGTGTTTCCTGTATGCTGAAAGAAAACTCACCACTGTTTTGTTTTCTATATGCAGAAACGTTGGAAGGCTACGTTAGATGCTGTTTTAGCTTAGGTTTTAGTATTCGGGAACGTGCACTACGACTCCTCTACTACAGTTACAAAATGCAAAACAAAGTGTAATAATTTAGGATCTCCATATGAACTATTATCAATTGTGTTTAATTTCTGAGAATATAAAATAAATACGTCTTATATAAACAACGAATATATGCTGGAGCACGTTATCAAGTATTCACACGCTGTGCAGAAATATTTGCTCTTGTGATAATGTACTATTTTAACGTAGTTTTAGTCTCGACGATGAGGGTCTTGCCTTGCATGGTCCGTCGTAAAAAGCTGGAATCATACACGTCCTCTTTCTCGCTTTATTAGAACTGCTATAAGATGTTAAACAAAGAAAACATTAATTACATTAGAAACGAATGTTCACTGTCTCCTTCTTTCGTTAAAATTACAAACTTCCTACTACCATATCCATGATGTTACGCATTGCAGTGAAGAAGCAAATGCGTGATTAAGTAAAGCAAAAATAGAAGACTAAGGCGTTGTCCCGAACAAAATCCGTCGACTTTTTGGGAATATGTGAGAATTTTTACGATCAAAGAGGAGATTCTCTCGCTTTGAGGATTTTATTTCAATTTGTGAACGCTGAATGGAAGGCTGTCAGCATCAATTGAACACATAGAATAGAGATAGGATATCGGTTTAAAGAAAACGGATCGATTCTTGAATTCTTTCGTGAATCCGATAGTTTACAGAGCTAGAAAATGGTTAGATTCAGACTATTATAGGAATTCGTTTGGATTTTAGACGAGACAAATTGCGTTTTTAAAAGCAACACACTTTAATTCCTTGGAAGTGTATAGGTTTTAGTAAATATATAGAAATGTGCAGCAAACTGTAACTTTAAATTAAAATTATTTTACGTGTCACTCAGTTTTACTACAAGTTGGGTTATAGTTTGGCAGGTAGTTTGTAATACAAGGTTTTTAACAACTTTTACAGAATTTTAATAAAATTCTAATTTACAAAAATTGCATTGTTATGTAAATTTTCAAGAACTTTAGAAACATAGGGCGTAGTTTGCAAGATAACTTTATAAATTACTTAACTATTTATTTAAGAGTATTAATTAAATATTTATTTAACAGTATTCTCCATAGGAATAATTAATGGCGACATCATAAATTACATTAATGTTCCAGTGTTCAATAAAACAAAGTTCTTTTTTAGAAAAGTGCATTTGTACCAGTTTTTCGAGTTTTCCCGGTTAGAACATATATATGCTGATTTGCAGGTATTCTAATTCACTCTTACTTTTCCGTTCATCACTTTTTATACTACATGCAAAAAATAAACAAAATATGCAATTTTGCGAGTTTTTATTGTTGGGTTAAATTACTTATACGATTTTTTTGTTAGAATCATGTCATATATCGGCTCTGAAGTGTTACTGAATTGATGATGCAACGAGTTTGCTGCAGAATTTTACCTTCCAAAATGTCTGATATTTTGCACTCCGGCTTCTTACAGGTGCAATGTATGTACTACATTTATAAAAAAATTCTGGGTATCGGAATAAAACACTATAACTTCGGTTCAAGAGGTAGTTCAGTCCAAATCCGAGGTCCATTTGACATTGTCAAATTACGTTCAAGGATATATCAAGGTTAAAACGAGAAATATTCGCTGTGCGGTAGGCAACAATGGTCATTCTATGTTTTCCAATTCCCAATGAGTCCAATTTAGGTTTCCTATTATTACTAACTTATTTATTGTGTGGGGCTACACTATGATTAGACTATTATATTACAGGACACTCCTTTAACAAGGAGCATACCATGTTTATGTCGGACTGAATGACATTAAGGCATCATGATCTCTCAGAGATCAATGCGTCGGTATTTCTGTGAATTAACAACAGACGAGACCATTTTGCGTGACGTAGTACCTCTCTCAATAGGCTGTTAATTACGTATATGGGCAGTGACAAAGGCCGTGTACGTATATTTCTCTAATTATACCGAACCATTTTTCAGATCTTTTTCTTACACTATCCATAAATGACATGCCAATATTTGAAACACCAAAAGCGACCACCCACCGACCACCCATGCAGCTGTAGTCTCCCCCAAGGGATCCCGCTTTTTCCACGACCTAAAAAATTATACCAATCTTGTTCATTCTTGAAGGGATCATTGCATCCGTTTAGCTTTTTATTATTGGTTTAATACGAGGTGTATAAATAAAATAAGATTCCCATGATTTTTTAAAATAGACAGCTATATATTTTCACTTAGTGTACATCAATTTTAAGCTTAAAACTTACGCTATTTTTCCACATAATCGCCGTTTCTGTCTAAACACTTTTGCAGACGATTCTCCAACTTTTCTATCCCCATGTTGTATAATTCTGCCGCCAATCCTTTGAGGAATCGAATAACATCTTCCTTGACTTCATCATCGGTACTGAAGCGTACGCCACCCAAGTAACTTAGGCCAAGTGTTCCTTTAATTTTGGGAATAAGTTGAAATCACTTGGGTCTAGGTCCGGACTGTAGGGGGGATGGGGCACAATAGTCCAGCCAAAAATTTGTCAGGAGTTCTTGAGTTTGACGTGAGACATGAGGTCGAGCGTTGTTATGAGGAAACCTCACACGACTGGACAATCTTCCTCTCCGGCGGTTCTGAATCACGCGTCTCAGTTTTCTTACTGTGTCGCAATATCTGTTAAAGATTACAGTTGTTCCATGAGGCAAAAAGTCGATCAAAAGCACGAATTTTGCATCTGGCGGTAACAGCGATACGGAGCTCCATCTGATGAGTAAAACTGTGTTGCCAGATTTCTCCCAGCACATCGTATTCTGTCTCGGCGGCATATTTTACTAATACTCCTCGTATCTGTCATAAAAAGTCTATAACCGTTCTTAGATACCAATTGACGAGTTTGAAACAGACCATCTTATCAAAGCAAGTCCTTATATCGCAGAATCAGCAAAGAAATACGCCCGCCCCAATTGATCCCTGAAACAGTAGTAAGTCCAAGTGTTTGAGATAAACACGTACTGTTGCTGCATAATGGGGTGCAGCAGATTTTGTTGAAACCATATGCTTTTATTATTGTCTACGGGGTTGACAGTATCTGGAAAATTATATTAAGTCAGGTATTAAAGCATTTTGTGAAAGTTTAGCCCCAGTTAATGCAACTCAAAAAGTATTGTCCTCTTTGTTCTAATATATAGGGCTTTCATTTCAAAACAATCAGCCTAAAATAACATTTAAAATATATTTAATAGACAATGACAAAAAAAATCGTTATTTTATATTTACTGGGGGACACAATTTACACGTATCGGTCACCCAGCAGTTTCAACCCTTAACCGGGGATGAATATACTTCTACGAGCTTAAATACAAAGAAGCATCATGTGATACCTCTTTTGACACATCATTTTTTAAACGCAGATTATTTTTACAGAGTAATGACTTAGAAACCGTGAAAAATTATAAATTTTAAATTGTAATTGAAAAAAGCATGAGTATAGTATTAATTCCGAGTTAAACAAATGAGGAAAAATCCTTAAATGGACATCGTATTTCGACAATGGTTAATTCTTTGCAAGAAAGGATTGAAATAATATTTATTTATGGGGAACAACAACCCTGTGTACGCAGAACTGCTCATGTTTCTCATCAGAGACATCCCAAAAATATGGGGCATCAATATTTGTTGAATTTTGTTCATAAATTTTAAGAAACTGGAAGTGTGTGCAATAAAATTGTCAAGAATCGTAGAGTTTTAACTGAGGCATTTTAGGCTATTTTACCTCAAACTTCAATACCAGAAGTCTCCACGATAATAAATATTTCCTTCGGCTCTATGCATAAAACGTTAATCGTAAATAAATTATTTCCCTACAAAATACAGCCTTTGCAACAGCTTGGTGAGGATGATTATGACAGAAGGTTCGAATTCTGCGAATTATTGACATAAAGGGCAAATGTAGACCATAATTTTATTAAAAATATTAGTTTTTTCTAAAGAAGTAGTTCTTTTTAATGGTTTTGTCAATAAACATAATTGTTGTTACTGGGACAACACCAATCCACAAGTTTCTGTGGAAAGGCACAACCAACATCCTCAGAAAATTAACTTCTTTGCCGGAATTGTCGGAAATAAAATTATTGATTACTTTTATGTTTTTTTGGGCAATAACACCACAATGAAAATTTTCATTTTGCAATCACATCAATAAATATAAAGCCATTGACAACGAAGTCAGAATAGACTTTGAAACGTTTGGTATTCCTGCAATATACGTAGTTTTATTTCTATTGTGGTGTTAATGCCCAAAAAAAACATAAAAGTAATCAAGAATATGCCACAAACAACGTTTAGAAGACAATTAAAATTATTGGTCCTTTATTCTTGGAAAAAATTAACTGGGGAATTGTATTTGGACTTATTAGATAATTAATAGATCAAGATGGAACTTTGTTGCTAGACGAAGAAAACCAATTTTTTCAACAGGACGGATCACCTACACATTGTGCCTTGCCTGTACGAAATTGGGTTAATGAGACATTTCCAGATAAATGGATTGGAAAGGGATCTGTATAGAATGGGTAGATCTAAAAACTTTGGTGTATAAATCTTAACCTCGCGATTTACTGAACTTTGACGTAGAATACTAGAGGAGTAAAAATGCGGGAGGAATTCGAGCTGCGACTTTACACCATTATCTTACCAACAATGGCGGACATTTTAAACATCTAATTTAAGTACAAGGTAATTCTAAAGCTAATACAGTATTAATAATATAAACACAATGTAAATAATAATTATTTTAATTTGAAAGTTTAAAATGGCATTACTCTGTAAAAAATAATCTGATTTTAGAAAATGATGTGAAGATTGGCAAAAAGAGACCTTTAAAAATAGGTATCACATGATAATCCTTTGTATTTAAACTTGCAGAAGTGATATTCACCCCCGCTTAGGGGTTGAGACTTCAGGGTGACCGGTACTTGTAAAATGTGTCACCCCGTAAATATAAATTAAAGTGTTGTTTGGCTTTTTCTTTTAAATATATTTTAAAATATATTTTGGGTAGCTAGTTTTGAAATGAAAGACCTGTATATTATTCAAGGACGAATGTTTTTTTTTTCGTAATGATTTGAGTCTGAACTTCCTGTATCCCGTGCGGTTTTTGCGTGCTACAACCCCGACAATTTTGAATGTATAGTGCTTCATGTAAAGTAAGCGTTGCCTCATCGTAAGAGGGAATATTTCTGGGAAACAATCCACATAATTCTATTCTATGATCAATGTTTGAACCAGATATGGATATATGGATCATAGATCTCATATGTCAAAATTCTTAATACAGATTCACTAGCAACTTGTCTTATAGCATTCTGAGGCTTTCCCTCAACACTTAAAATTATATCCAATTTCTTTATCATTCAATTTTAGTCTCCCCGGTTTGGGAAGATCTTTGGCTTCTGCACACCCTGGAATTTTGAATTAGAGGATAATTCGCAGCAAGTAATTTGTATACCTCAAAATGCGTAGTTGTTTAATCACTCACTTTAATTAATGTCAATATCTTAATTATTTGCTTCGCAGAAAGGCTTATTTTAAAAATATCTTAATTAATGCGTAGAAATGCCTAAATAAAGAATTAATAACTGAACATTATTAAAGACTTCCAGACTAAAATATATTTTAAATACGTCTTAAAGTAAAAAGATTAAATTTTACTTTTTTCAGAAATGCAACTAATAATCTATAAAATCGTGACATGTCATGCATTTGTCTCGTGGGTTACTATAAGTATAAAATAAAATTACTGACTTCTTGTGTATCCACGTGAAAAACTGAAAAAGTTCTATGTTGCTGAATAGACAACTGAACACCCTTTGAAATTCGGTATCAAACACCACTCCTAACATGTTGAATGGGCAAGTGACTAATTTTATTCAGAAATGTAGTTTCATATAGAAATACTGACTCTTTTCGAGATTTTCCATTTATAATTACATAGAAAATGAATGTATATTACATTAGGACCTCGCTGTCTCTACAAGCTTATTTTAACAATATTATATCTTTTTACATATTTCCAAATATTTTTTTAAATGTTGAATAACATTCTTCAATAACATTAATGGCACTTTTCTGTTGTGACTGATATTGACGATTTCATTATCGTGAAAACATAAACTATTCCTTACCATCTGTCCGAATAAATTTCTCTTTTGTTTTTCCAGACACTTTCGCTCGGGTGTGGACGTAACCTTTCAAGTGAACGGCCCGAAAAAGGAAGAAAAACGGCTAAGATCGATTTTAAATAAATGGGCAGACAGGGGATATGTCGGCAACATCACTATTTCCGAAAAAGATACATCATTGAGATCTTTGCTGTCTCTTCAGGTAAGTCAATTGAATTCGAAATGTGAGTATGCTCTCATTCTTTTTATTTGTAACATAAGGAAAAAATGTAAGAAAATTGGAAGCTCTTAACATGAATTGGATATCGTTTTGCAAATATAGGATTCTCTTTGAGAATTCAAATTGCTTTTTGCATATCTCTGATAAGAGTATTTTTTTCTCACACAACAAGTAGTCGTTAAATGATCAACAGTGTCTTATATTTCTGGAATTACTATCTTTTACTATATAATGATATCAAAATATTATATAATGATATTAAATAAAACAACATATGTTTTTGCATTTCGTTCAAAAAATAAATTAATTTAACTTTGTATCTACTTACTCACTAATTTATACAGGGTTACAATTTGTAAATGTCATATAGGTAAGAATTGAATCACTGAGGCCGATACTTGATGAAAATCCATCCCAAACAAATAAGAAACTGTTTACACTACTCGCATTTTGGCATCTTATGGCTTCGTCAGGGGTCCAACGTATTTTAAACAACTACCGTTTTACACCAGAATTAATTAATTTATTTATACCAGTCTCCTACAGAGCTGTTCAAGAGATTACAGAGCGGGGATGAATTTGTATCTAATTGGCATAAATATTTGAGGTTCTTTATTTATAATGTTTCTAAATATTTCAATTTTAAACTCTTGTTTTCTGTATGTCAAATTTTGAAATCTTCTTGAAATTGATGATTTTCAGAAGCCAAATGTAAAGCATAGATAGGTTTTTGATCATTTGTTTCATAACTCTTGCTATATTTAAAGATGCGTTTTAATAATCTCCATATGTGCGAACGATGGAAGTTTTGGGAGATATCCCATACTTACTTTCTATACACCAGCTTTACTATTTCAGACAGGGGCGGATCCAGACACGTGCTTCCGGGGAATTTTATGCTTCAGGGGGATGGGGGCGATTCTGTACTAAATTTAACTAAATATGAATTTACACTCAGATTTGTTAGACTATTACATTAAAATTGTCGTTCTGAGGTTTGAACCCATAGGAGTGACTTTCTTCTAGGCTTTTGGAGTTAAGATTACCTAGTTATAATGTTAAATTTACTAACTTTGAGGTTATCGAAGGGACAGTTACAAAAGGTATATATAATTAATTTATAATTAATTTAAGGGTGTTCCCAAATCCTACATCGTTCGCACATACAGAAATTTAAGTTATTAAAAAATGATCATAAATCTAATTATGCCCTACATATGACTTCTGAAGCTCATTAATCTCACAAACATTTTGAAATTTTGCACACTGAAACATTAGAATTTAATAACCTTAAATATTCGGGCCATTTGTTAAGCAACCAACTAGATACAAATTTCTCCCCACTCCTTTATCTCTTTAATAGTTCTGTATGGGATTACTTTAAATAAAATTAATTTTTGCGTACAACAAGTACTTGTTTAAAATTCATTGGACACCTGACAAAGCCATTACATGACGAAACACGTGTAGTGTAAAACATTTTTTATTGGAAATTTCTGAACTATTTAGTTTGTCATTTTTTAATTTTACCTATGGGCAAATCTTAACACAAAACATATGTGAAACTAATTTCTATAATATCGAGGGAGAGTGAAATGAGAATTTTATTAATCAGTTCTGATTTACCCCATCACTCCAACCGTGCCAACTTAATTGTTAACCCCCTACTTAGTTCACCTCATCTTAAAACCGTTAAAAAAATGGTTTTCACTGATAACCTACAAACCTCCTACTGACCAGGTATTCTTTGGTTAAATGAGAAAAATTAAATTAAAACGTATTATTTATGTATTAAATAATTTATTAAAGTATTATTTGCTAAAATTTATTTTAGAGACAATAGTAATAGTCTTGAAACACTTGACCCAAATCATAAATGTTTCTCTTCTCGAATTATAGGTTGCTACAGTTCCTTGTTTAATTGGCGTCGTGTTAAAACACGGATTTGAGGTGACCGCTCAGTAAAAATACGAGTAGCGTTAGGTCCCGGGATCTAGGTGACCCATCCAAAGACGCTCTTCTTCGAAGTAACTGACTGCTGTTGCGGTCTGGTAACAATTGCCTATCCGAGACTACATAATGTGCCAACTTGATGGAACTGTAATATATCTTTGACTGAAATTTTACCCTTCCTTTAAATCTATTTGATTCTGTAGTTTGTGAATGTCAAGGGGTTCGAAAGACCTGCCTAACGTCTAACATACATTTTGCTATTGATATTTTCCCTTCTAAATAAAGAACCGATAATAGCATCTTCCCATATACAAATCCAGAAACGGCAGTATTATTTATTAACGCATCTATTTCAATAATCAGTACACTCATCATAAAGCAAACATTTTTAATTTATCTAGGTTCTACAGTAATACTGTTAGTCAAAATTTCACAGAATTCAGTGCTTCAATTAGACTACCCGTCGAAATGTTAATGATGTATTTGCATTTTATAGGGCTGGAAATTATTCAACTTCAGAACGTCCCATATGGATTTTCGTTGTATTCCGGTTTCTATAGCTGCATGAGGAGTCGATAAGGTTGGATTGATTGCAAATTGGCGCAGAACTTGTGCTGTTTCGGAACGTAATCTTCTACAAATGATCCAATTCCTCGAAATTTAGCTACGAGTTGCATGTATATGTGGCTTATGGTTCTGTAGAGATACCACTTTTTAAAAAATTGACTGTACTTTAAAAACATTTATTCTGGATTATTGTTTACAAGAACCAACCAAAATTGTAAACCTAGACCTGTTGAAAAAAAATGGTAAGAACGTAAATAACGCATTTTAAACTTACTTTTGATTTACTTAACAATAAATACCATGAAAAACGGTAACGAAAAACATTAAGGGCAGTGATAGGAAAAATTTTCGCCATTGATTGCATTGATTAAAATTTAGTTAATTGATAATAAACGAACAGAGTTTCCATAATTCACGGAAGGCTACTTAATTAATAGTGGCTTGGTAAAGTATCATTTACAGGCATTTTTTGGCAGTTGTAAGATGAAATATCACAAATAGTGGGTTGCCATTTCATGTAGTACACGTTGCTTCAAAAGCAAAAGTGCCTCACATAAAGTAGTCGGCGTTATATCGCCGTTATATGTACAATTCATTCGTCCGAACAATTTTCCAGTCTTTTCGGGTGCCAGTCTAGTTGGTAATCGAGTTTGGAATCATGTCTACCTTACATTTTTTACACTCATCCAATTTTCGAGACTACCGTTGTTGATAGTTTTTATATAGAGCTGTTTTTATTTCGTTTTCGCAATGTTCTTATCTTAACGATTAATTTAGGAGGTTTCGTAATTTTTTTGGCGGCTTTAATTGATTTGTTATAACAATATTGAAGAAAGGAGTTTGTTTTCTTTCTTAAATATAGCCATTGTAAATTTTCAAAATTGCCACGGTATATCAAATCTGCTTGAGAGCGCACTGATTACACTCAGTGTATTTCTTTTGTGACATCCGGATGTCTTGAAATAAATTTTAATTTACCTCACACAAAGACAAGTTGCCTCTTAATGTTTGAATAAACGTTATGCAGAGTTTAAATTCGCGGAAATCTAATAAGGTTCGTAATGATGTATGGTTTTATTACATCTGTATTAGATGAGGGAAAGGAAAGTTTGGAAGTTTATCAATATCTGCATGTATTTCCTTGAATGATGTTAACTGTTCTTCTCCATTTGTGAACCGATTTGGATAATTTTAATTTTTTAATAGAGTGTATGTCCGGATTGGCAAAAATTAAAAATTTAATGAAACTTCTATCTCTCAATTCTTCATCAGCCTGAAAGTTGTAATAGTGAATTTGAAAATTTTCTATGCACATCTCAAATATATAAGTAGTATAGTATTAGTACAATTAATTATATTAAAAAGATTTTCTGCTAATTAAATCCAGGAGAACCAAGCTGTATGCCTGTTAAATATTCAAAAAGATAAAAGGTAAAAATATATCGGAAATCATGTTTCGCATTATATATTCAACTGATTTTTCATACACACTATAAAAGTTGTTTGAACCCTAAATGCGACACATTATTTTTGATGTATTTTCACCTCCTTATCTGGAATTTTTGGCCTACACGTCACATTTTTTTTTCAGAGAAACCTGATAGAATTTGAAATCTTGACTGTTTTCCGTGAGGTATCAAAATTGTTACGTGTATACCAAATTCTGATAGCGGATTCGTGATGTGTCGCATGTATTTGTCTATGTATGTGAATATGATTAACCGACAACTATTATATAATAATGAAAATAGAAAATAAACAATAATTATTCGGCATATTCATTAACTAAATTAACTAACAGATGTTTATATCATATACTGGAATTGAAGTTTTATATATTCAGGTTTGCTATTTATTCAATGCAGTTGTAGAAAAATTAAACAGTTTAATGCTTGGCTATTTGATAAAGAAAGCTATTGTACTGAGTGGTGTATTTCAGTTATATTTCAGATGCAGAAAAGATATTTTTTCTTTACTAAGAAAGTTTTACCTGTTTCTGGTGAAGTTCCAAAACTATTCTTGATGTTCAGAATAGAGTTTTACAATATAAACGACTAATAGAAAACTTTAAACGTTCGACGCAATTGTCTTCACAAATGTTTTACTGGTTACTGGACAAAACTTTAATGAAGCAGTTCCAGGACTTTTGTAACGAAGCTGTCAACAATAGTCACGAAATGTGTGTTACAAAATAAGAGACGGAAAACCTATAAATTCGATTTTTATTTATTCAATTTAATTTCCTATTGTAAAGTTGAACGAATTCTTGTAACTAAATTGTTATCTACATATTGTGTATTCAATTTATAGGCACAAAATTTTCCTACAGCTTATCCTTCTCACTAAAAAACATTTCAGGCAATAAATAGTTTGGACTAGGGAATTGAAACGCATGCCAACGAGTAATTTGTAAGACCAAGTTATTTTCCAACTTTTCAAAATTTCCAAGCATCGCCATTCTTTAAACGAGATTTTTTCGTATAAAATATGTTTTAAAGTAGAATACGACTCTATTTTTTTAATACATTTTCGTTATTAAGGAAATTGCGACTTCTTGAAAATTTCCCATTTGCAAAAAATAAATGTAACATATAGAACGTAAGTTTTCTAATTAAATCAAATTTCCGCCTAACACCTTATGATTTGACTTAGAAACAATATAGTTGCTAATTATTTAGAGAGTTATAGTGAGAAGCAAACTTAATAAACAAATTCTGAAGCTGAAACTATATCCTCATTGATAGGCTGTATAACAACCTAAACGTCAAGTTAGAATACAAAGTGCAACCAACAGAAGAAGAGTTCCCATTTCAAGTATATCCATATAACTTAACAGGCCATACGCGAGTTATTGACAAAGAGTCAAGGAATGGAGATGAAACATCTCCAAAGGATATTAGTATTCAAAATATATAATACACATAAATAGTTGCTCGCATTGTTACGATTTTTTTCTCTCAGAACACCTGCAAGACAGAATACAAAGGACAAATAGTAACTCAAAATTGCCACTACTACATTCTGTTTCGATTACATATCCCAAATACTTAAGTTACAGAAAAGAATTCAGGAAAGAAAACCCAAATTAACAGATAGAAAAATAGTGCGACAATAGTGCTAATAATCAAATTATAATAATAAAAATCTAAACTGCATGTTTTTTTTCAACTGAGTATATGTAATTACTTCTGACAAATACCGTATATATACATCAGTCAACAGGGCAATATTGACAGGATTTTGGGAGATAAAATTCAACAGCAAACCGCCGCTCTTCAGGAATAGTTCAGAGGTGATATCTGACATAATTTTAACAACTTATTTAAACAATAAACACTATAAAAAAATATTGATTTCATTTGTTTTTTTGTTTTTGTCGTGTGTTGAGAAAAATAATGAAGGAATCTTAATCTTGTCAACGGAAAAGTTGTACATAATTGGCAGGCCTTCAAAATAAGCCTTAATAGGGGTATTATTCGCCGAGAGAAGATGGAAACATCGAGAAACATTTACTCATTTTCAAATATTCATAACTTTGTTGTATTAAAAATTAAAAGATTAATCTTCCACAAAAGGGGAGCTAATGATATGACGATTAACTATTCTCAAGATAAGTATTGTGAAATAAATGAGTTTTGCAGAATTGCAATTCAAACAATTTAGATGGATTTTTACAAACTTTATCATATTAACCACGCTCTTTCTATTAGAGTGTTACTCCGATCTTTTGAATACCCTAAAATGCATTTCAATTTTTCTATCATAGACTTTCGTTAAAATCACGTAAAGTTGGTTTAAAACTTGTGGAAATTGCATTATGTTCACAATTACGTGAAAGGTACGGAGCGAAGCGTCAGTGGACAGTCAAGCTATTTAAAAGGAATTTTTATATTCCGGGTTGCTCGTTATTAAGGGCCAAGAATTATTTAGATGTAGAATGTTTTGAATGTGATAAGTTTGTATTCAGTTCAATGGATTATTTATACAGTAATGAATAAATCTTATTTTATATTTTAAAATTTATGTGTATATTCAAAATTTAACTTTATACAATTTACTCATTTAATAATATTACTGTTATAATGACAGCTAATTGTTTTTCTGATTCTGTAGCTTATAGTCGAGCATGCAAAAATATTGGGAATTAGTTTTTGTAACAAATAACGGGGATATTTCCAAATATAAGATTATTTAGATAAAGACACAGTTTTATTCAATTGATGTACACGTTTGTAAATAAACGAGAGCAGATGTTTTATAACTTTATGTAGATATATACTTTTTAACATTTTCTTTAAAGTGTATCAAGAATTATAATATTTTTGTACTGAGCAATCTTTTTGCTCATTAAAAGAATCCGATTAAGATATTTTAAATCTAATTACATATATGGCATATTTCAGTACGTAACATGCTCAATAAGTTATAATTACACTAACATCCACGTAACTGAGTCTACTTATTTGGACATGTCATTCATGACACTCGAAGTTAATATATTAGCGATAATATATTTAAATGTGTAAGACATATGATAATAAAATATAGAATAGGAATTTTCTATTACTGCACGGAAAACATCAACATTTACTTGTCGCATTAACATAAATTCACTTGCGCCTAATAGTCCGCCACCCGTCGCGTAGGCCTCCCCTAAATTAGTTTCAATTCCTACCAGGGCATCTTCTTTCTCCCTCTGGCATGAACTCTCAGGTAAAATGCAATATTCACAATTATTTTTAACCTTTTTTACAGCATTTCCAAAAAAAATCCAATGTATACAAAATCCATATTGAGCTTAATTAATTCTAACTATCATTGAGCGGAAAACTAACTTTACAGTTTTTCTTAGAACAAATGTATAATTAACAAAAAAATTATTTTTTTATCGATTTTTCTGGATTTTCTTAGCGAAAAATCCTCTGATCGGAACTCCATAAGTTTTCAAAACACAAACAAAAAACTAAAGGGAATCACATGGGTTTTTATTCATTAAATAATTTACTTCTTCGAGTTTGCTGTTAAAATCAGGTCAGTTATGATCTGTTAACTATTGCTAATGTGATGGCATAAGCGGTTTGCTGTTGAATTTTATGTCACTTAAAAATCTCTATTGACCCTGGTAATAGGATCTTATCAAAATATCACTTTTGTCATATAATAATTAGTCTGACATGTACTGTCACTACTGCAATTTCAATTTTTTTAGTAATACATTGCATTATCACCGGAATTACTCAAATTACCAAAGATTTGCATTGATGCGTTAATTGGAGGTAGTATCGACTTTTTAATCAATAATTTCAAATATCATAATATTATTCATTCTTCATATGGTTTTTTCTAAATCTCAGTCTGGCTTTGAAACTGTTGTAAAAAAAATTTCATTTTTTATTTTGGCTATTTATTTGGTCCCATAATAATAATACATAATAAAATTTTAGTTTAAGAACACACTTTGACACTGACTGTCTGAATAAACAGTATTATTTCATAATACAGTTATTTATTGCTTACTATTAAATTCATCAAGAAATGTCCCAAAATCTGAATAGGTATTACTTTTTACTGGTTTCCAGTTGGTCTGTACTGGCCTATTAAAATATAAAAAGGTTATCTTAAATTTCAGATAATATTCATAAAAACAGCAGCTTACAGTGGGATTATTCAGTGATCCTACTTGTTTTGAATGCATAAAAATCAACGACCCATGCCAGAATCGAACTTAACGTCTGTGGAAAACAAAGTGCTCAGACGATACCTATATGTTTGGCTTATGCTTTCCCGCCATGACCTTATTTAGGGGTAGTTATTAACCGTGAACGTATTTATTGCTGCAATTCTTCGAAAATTTATAAATGTTAAAGTAGATAAGTTACAAGTATGTTATTAAAATCACTGATGATGCTGATAGGTTGAAAATGTTTAAATCTCGTTATATATGTAGTATATTCATCAACTTCATATAACTTTTTAGACAATGAGATAGTTTACTCAATTCCAATGACGGTTTCTCAGACCGATTTCTCAAAAACGGCTATAATGAGGAAAATCCCAGGGTGTTCCCGCATATTGGTTTCTTATAGACGAATCTTAGAATCCGAAGAGTCAAGAGCTTAAAATATTATATTAATACTTACTTATTTCTCTATTTGGATAACTGAAACTGTTGTCAATAAAGAAAATCCTCAGATATATTTTAGAATGACCTTTAACATGTAATTTTTCATAAAATTCGTAAACAAATCTACCTAAGACATAAACCCCATGCCATTTCCTGATAAATTTTCAAATTTAGATCAGTATATTTTTTATAATAGTTGCTACTAAATATTAAATGTCAATTTAATATATTGTTATCTGCAACTGCAATCGGTATCTTCATTATCGCGGACGTAGGTAATTGCTCATAGACCGTGTGTCTGGATTATGACCATCGATCAGTAGGGTACTAGTATTTATTCCACTCAGGCATGGTGTGTCCTGATTGGCTAGAGGATTTTGATGTCTCGTGTGTTAGAGTGGGATACCATGTTTAATTGTTTTTTTTTAATTGTTTAGATGTTTATAAATATTTTTGGCTACCCGATGGAGGTGAGAATGGCAGTGGTATGTGGTTGACAGTAGGCAGCGTATTTGTAATGTATAATGAAAAGAGTGCATGTTCTGAGACAGCCCGATTTTTCGGGTTGTCAAAATCCACAGTTTGGCTTATGTTCAGAAATACGAGTACTGACACTCCGCTACGAGGTCCCGTTATATACGGCACCACATGAACAAGGGTATCCTATAAATTCCTGAGGTCGTTAGGAAATCGGCGTATGAGGCGAAGTTGTTGAGCAGGTTTGAATACCGTTATTACCTAATGCTTTCTAAGCAACATCCCAATGCAACCTGTTGTAATAATAATATATGGCAAGCAAGTTATACCTAAAATTTCCAGTGTTTGCCGAGCTTTTTATTCACTGAGTTTCTGTCTTCAATTTAAAGACCTACCTATCTCATGGGCCGAGTATTTATTGGCCTGAAATTCTCGTTCTAAATACAGTAATTTATTTTTTAGACAACTTGGTACACCTTTTTTGGACTAGTATGTTGATGGGAAACTTAATGGAGTTAATAATCTATGTGAGTGAGTTTTCGGTATATTTTGTGACCAAGTGCTAAGTTCTATTGAAATAAGTGGAAGTAAATAATCAACAAATGTTACTGGCATACAATGGGTTATGGTTCAACATGTGTGTCTAAAACATTTTGTTACGTACTGTCTGCGAGAAGGCCGTGTTAGTAAAGTTTCAAACTAACTGCTAAATTTTCAATTTAATAGATGACATCTATATAGGCCACTTACTAAATAAAAAAATAAATAGCGAAAACTTACAAAAATTTTAAAATGAAGGTATAATAAATAAAGACTGTGGCGGTGGCGCAACTCACCCGGTAACTTAGCAAAAAAAACCATCCTCGCTACGCCCCTGGCCTTTAGACAGATAAAATACGACAGACCAAGATAGCTCAAGTCAGTTACGGAGAAAAAGCCCCGTTGGTGATAAAATTAATATTAGAACAAATCCAGCATCAAAGTGTTGTATTGATAAAACATGACTAATTGACATAAAATTCTACATTTTTATCGATGCGTTTTTGTTTTTTACAAAAAACCTCAAAAAATCGGTAATAATTTAGTTTTTTCCTTTTACTCAAAATCCCTGTTTGCTACTATGGGCATTGTTGAAGAAAAAATATACAAATCAATCTACTATATGTTTTGTTAATTGTTTTCTTATATAATGAAATTTTTACCCGAAATTACAAAAAATAAATAATCGGTTATATATTTTTTTATTTAAAAGCTGAAATATTGTTATTAACTGAAAGGGTAGACCTACTCATAGCTAATTTATGTTATAAAAATAAATACTGTAGCCTAGCTGGTTTTTGCAAAATGTTTTTGAAAGGCCATATTACCTCATCAGATGACCCTATCATTATGAAGAAACCACCGATGGAAAGTACAAGAAGTTATCTCGAGACCTCTCATCTCACTTTGTCAAAATTTAAAGTATATATATATATATATATATACATATATATATATATACGTAACCAGATACAAAACCGAGGCCCGATATGTTCAACAGGCCACCAGAGGCCCACATGAAGGGATAGTTTTCAAAAAATATATTTTGATGTTTTGGAATATTTTTAAAACGTTTAATCGTAATTCCTTTAGAGGGGTAAGATATTAGCAGAAATAAAAATTTTTTATATATCATGCACATTCGAGTCCATTCGTCAATATTAACACACATGCGAGACCTGCTGTATATAAAAATTTTTTCACTGTATAACCGAGTCCTTGCAACGTTGCCACGATATGCCCATGGGGTGTCAGTCGTGGCCTGTCATCGTTTTTATCAGGCAACAGTAATGTTCTGCATCCTTGTGCTTTCGACCTTTATATATTGAATTTTGATATTTTACTATTATTATATTTAGTTTTGTGATGTTTGTTAGGTTACGGCTGGCTATACAAGTGGACGTTGTCAACAAAAATTTATTTTTTAATAAAACCATGTTATACTCTTAGAAATAAATGTACCTTATAAATAGTAGATACGTATTTCTTCATATTTTAGATCAAAACCTTTAAAGATCATATCAAGAGCTCTCTGAGTATTGGAATTTTACCTTGTAACCAAACGAAAATCTTGCTAAACTTTATGAATGGGCGTGTATAATATAAATTATCGGTAAGAACAAATACAAGGATAGGCTATAACAGGTACATGAGGTACACACCAGAATACATTTGTGTATTGTGAATTTAAATATTTTTAGTCATGTAGTTTTAGCTTTCAAAATAAAATAAAAATATTGTTACTCAATAGTCTGCTGCATCACTATGTTTGAATAAAAAAAAATAATTTTAAATGCTAAATTTTTGTACCTTAGTTGACACATAAAATCTTAATAATAGAATTTTCAGACAACCTACAATTTCAATTATAAGTAATAAGTAACTGCTAGGCACATATATACTTTAAATCACAGTATATCTTAAAAGTGGAATAAAATTTCCTTGCAGTTACAGTACATATATTAATATTAAATTTTGATAATTATTTATAGTACACCAAATTACAAAGTAATATGAATTTATGAGAATTTAAAATAGTAACTACAAACTGTTATCAAAAATTTATCACAGGTAAAATTTTTTCAAAAATGAAAAGCTCAAAAATTGCATTCGATCCTAAAAAAGTTTTGAAACAACGGAAGACTCTATATTGTTATGATTATCATATACTAATATCGCTATCGCCAAGTGGACGGGTCACCGACTAAGGCCGTATAGCTTCAAATGAAACGTAAGTGAGAAAATGACCAATTATTGAAAAGGTATGTACCTACAAATCTACATTTTCACATGAGTTGGTTTACATAGTTTTCTGAGTGTGTTTTTTGGAAATGTGTTTTTTCGTGAAAATTCTAAATACAGGGTGCAAATTGCCCATTTAGATAGTGTTTATTGTTCTTTAATGTAGCAACACCACAACTCGTCCTTTGAATTTAATAGAAATGAATTCAAAGTTTTTCAATTAAATTAACAGATAAATGTGGGGACCAATTATACTATAAATAAACTGCCAAATTTATCTGTAAACACACAAACCCGAATGAAAACTATTTCTCCACTAGACATCTACAAATGAACAATGAAATTACGCTCTTCAACCTACCGTAAGCCCTCAAAATGTTTTAAATTAAATGTTTTAGTATTATATTCAATGCATGAAGATAAACATTTCAGATGATGTCATGCGCAGACTTGGTCACATTTGGGAACACAAGTCGGCATACCGTTACAGGTGTATCGTGTGCCCGCCAATACTGCCTTCGAATTCACACGAGGGTTGCAATAACCTAACCTAACCTAATGTAATAAGTATTGAGTTTCGACGAACTACCTGCATAGACATTGTACATATCAGGTTTTTTTAACATTCTAGGCTGTGTAGTGAAGTGGTGTTGTGTACTTTAAAAATGAATACTCGCTCAAACAAAATTTTGAACATGGTTTTAAGCCAGCACTCAGGTAAGTCTAATATTTAAATCAGTATTAGCTCCCCCTTCATTTTTGTTTTGATCATATAAAGCATGAATACCAAGTGTCGCGGTAGACGAAAAATATTTTTACCAATTTTAAAAGCAAAGTATAGGGATTTTTTTTCACAATAAATAAAATTTAAGTTTATTTTTTTTATTGTTGGGTCCTATTACTTAATTTATATAAAATAGAAAATTGTCGACAACGACACAATAATCAAACCCAGAAGCGAAACTCTTGTCGGAACCTTTGATGTTTTGGGGTCAAGATTTCGTGACCTTGAACAAAATCGGCCTCTACTTTGACCGTAACGATATCCGGGCGGTAACTTTAAATTAAATATAAGGAGGAATTTGTATTAAAGGTGGAACAACATATATGAAAAATGTAATTTTTAAAGGCATTTGAATAAAAAAATAATAATCAGAAGTCGTGTGAAAATAAAGGTTTGTGTTTATATATTTGTGATATACCAAAAGTTCCACTTCAAATGGTGTGGAATTTTTGTCCACAGAATAGGTCCAACTCACAATCTTTTTAAAGTATATTTTAATTCTCAAATTTTTTTGACTTGTATAGTTACCTCGTTCTGATGCAATTTAAAATCATAAATAAATCTTATAAGATTTAGTGCTAATAATGCGATCCTTGGACTGTTTTTTTAAACACGATAAATTTCACCTCATAGTTAGAATATGTTTGATAATTGATATGTAGTTGAATATTGTCTACATGTAAGTAACATGTATTTAACATATTCTTTCTGAATAATGGGATTATTTTTGTAGCTTTTACTCTGAGGATAGCGTACATTCTGGCGGCAACGGAGAGTTTCGCTTCTGAGTTTAATTATTCTGTGCCAACGACGACAATTTTCCGTTTAGATGTTATTATACTTATCAAATACATGATAATATGTAGTACACTCGTAGGTAGGGCTGCCACCTTTTTCTAAAGAAAATAAAGTATATTTACTGTTCAAGGTAAAAAAATAAAGTACATCTGAATATAAAATATTTTTTTGTTAACATTTTTCCATACATATTTTTGTTACTTCAAGCAACATCTAACAAATATTTGTTATTAAAGAATATTTAAACAATATCTTTGCACTCTATATCCATATTAAGATATATTAATAGTCCATTGTTGTTTCTTTCATCCCGCCACTTACCCTTCTTCAGAGAAAAAACTATCTCTGTAAATGCAGAAGTGGCGGAAATTGACAGCAAAAATGACACTATTGTAAATATATTTATAAAGTCATTACCTCCTAAAAATTGTTGGCACTTCTGTGAAGTTCTTAATAAAAAAAAAAATGAATGAACTTGCTTTAAATGAATAAATTTATTCTTACAGAACATTCATATTAATTTTATGTTTTTGTAGTTTCATAGTTTCAACTATGTGAACAAACTGCTCTTTTATGTTGGTCAATGAAGAGAGTCAATTTGTGTGGCTGAAATCAAACCACTTGTCTCGGTGCACCACGACCTTGTCCAAGAACAATATGAAATGTCTGTAAAAATTCTGACTAACTTTTTTCAGTTTGATACCCAAAGAATAGATCTTTTCTTTTGATTATTTCGTTCCTAAGATTGTATACATCCAAAATTGCTATATTATTCCCTTTTAAGAATTTTACAGTTTTTTTAATATATAAAATGTAACTACCAAAGTCTTAATCATCATTGGTATTCTGCAACAATACATTTTGTAAAATCTTTGACAGTCTTTTCCTAAGTTCAGACAATAAAATATTTCATGCAAGGGCGCAGTTTTGGTTTAGGGAGGCGCTAATTAGGAAACAACTTATCCTAGAGGAGGACAAACGAAAAAAAAATTCCTAAAAAGTGGAAAAATTTTTTGGTCCTGAGCGGGGGGCAAGTCAGCAAATTTATGGGAAGGTTAAATGGCTCACGGCCGGTTTTTCAGGTCCGGCAGCTGCCCCCCTTCGGTTCGCCTATGATTGTATGTATCTGAGAGAGAGCCATCTAGTTCTTACACAGGCACTGGGGTTCACGAAATTCTCCATCTACAGATTCTATGATATTTTAAATTCTCGTCTCCGCACAGTGGATTGGGAAAAATACGCACAGATTAACATTTTTGTTTATGTTAGGATAAAATAATTAAAATCTTTAAAAATCGAAATAGATAAAATTAAGTATTTTGTTGCATTGACAAGAAATAAAAGTATTAAGTGCGTTTTGCTGAAATACAATAAGTACAAAACTGTATTATAAAATACTGAAGAGTTTCACTATTTTGGTAATATTATTGTTATTATTCCCAATTTTTCTGATTTTTTGGGTTCCGTTTATAAATATATACGGATAATCATATGAAATCGCTCGTGATTTCTCCGTCTTTCATATCACAGCCATTTTCTCCAAACTCGACGACAAATGTTGAAATTTGATATTTTAGTACTTGAATGAAAAAAAAAGTTTTAGGGTACGTCTGGGGGTAAATTTAAAAAAATCGAATATCCCCCCACCTATCTCCGAAACTAATGAGCCTAAAATATAAAAAAGGAAGTATAGAACGTTGTCCAAAGTTTACAGGAATAATAAGTAGAAACCTCTAATTTTAATTTTTGGGGGGGGGGAAATTATAGTATTAAATATAAAATTAAAAATTGTTCAAACACATCATGAATTACATCATATTTAATATATATTAAATAATTAGTTTAAAAGATATTAAAAAAAAATTATCTATTCCCCCTTATTTAAAAAATTATCCAACCCCCTTTATTTCCGAAACTATAAGACATAAAATAAAAAAAATACTTCAACTTTGCAGGAAAAATGATGAGAAATCCCTAATATTAATTTTGGAGAAAGTATATAATTGAACGGGAAATAATATATTAAACTTTTTTAAAAGGCATCGTACTATATATCAATTAAAAGGGCTTATTAGGAGGAATACAAATATATTTTTTCATATTTTTAAAATCCATTGTTTAAATGATATTAGCAGAAACATAAAAAATACCCATTTCCCCGTTTATTTCCTCACTTGAACTTGATAAAAAAATAAGTAGAAAACCCTATATTAATTTTGGGGGACAAAATTATAAAATTAAATGGAAAATAACATATTTTTTTTCAAAAGCATCATGTATTAGACCAAATGAAAGTGCTCTTTATGAGATATACAAATATATATTTCCCATATTTTTAACAACATTTGTTTAAAAGATATTAACATAAATATAAAACATCGACTTATAACCCCCCTTCTATATCTCAACTTTACGATCTAAAATTTGGAAAAAATTAGAAATATAGGGTCTTACTTGAACTTTGCAGGAAAAAATAGGGAGAAAACCCTGATATTAAGTTTGGGGGGCAATTTACAGAATTATAATGGAAGAAAGACAAGTATATTGTCTTTAAAATATTTTTTTAAAATAGTTTGTAAAAAAATTAAAAATATAAAGCTACAAAATTCGACCCATTAAAAAAAGTAAAACACAAATTCTATCTAATTTTATAACTCAAATTGAAACAAAAATGTTAAGGTACAACCTTCAAATGAAAGGAATAATTATAAATGTACAAATATATTTTAGGTAATTGTTTTATTAAAATATTTTTTAAATTAATAAATAATTATTTAAAATTTGACCAATTCTTCCAAACTACTGAGCCTAAAATTCAGGCAAAGATTATATAGGGGTTTACTGAAAGTTTACTGGTAAAGTAAAGGAAAATCTTAATCTTAATTTTTGGGGACCCAGTTAGAAAATTAAATAAATTTTTATAAAAATCAGGCGTATCATGTAGCAGATGAAATAAAAAGGCTCTGTGTGAGAAATAAAAGTGTATATGTTTTTTATAAACTTAGTTTAAAATATATTAAAATAAATATAAAAAATGCACTCATTCTTTGCTGGAATATCAGAAAAATATATTTTTTATTCACCTAGAATTCTATCAAATCCCAAAGGTGGTACGGAACCCTTAGTATGCGAGTCCAATTCGCACTTGACTAAATTATTTCTAATTATATTTTGGTTGGTTTGTATCCAGATTTTAAATGATTCGCCCACAGTCATACGGGATATTAATTACTCGTACATTTTCCCCCCGAAGTGCATGGAATATCAACACCCTGTTTTAAAAGGCATATTTTTTATTGGAATCTCATGTTAATATAAATAAATTTCGAATACTTCTATTATCGCTTTAAACTAATGAGAGAAACTCATATTTATGTATTCGTACTGAAGCAGAATCAGCATTTTTGTCGGTATATGAATTTGTTGGAAATCTGTATCACTTCTTCACAATCATCTGTATCTATCACATCATAGAGTGATCGGTAACACAGTCTTTACTTAATAATCATTTCAACCTATAAATACAATCAATAGTAGATTCTACACATTAGTTTAAAACTAATGTGTAAATTATTGTTTTTAAAAAGCCAGCTCTAATTACCATTTACTGGTTGATTTTCAATAATAGACGGATACAAATCTGTAGTAGTAATAGACATGAAACAATTTCAGGGAAATAATGATCTTCAATAACTTTTTAACGATATTGGTCGATGAAAAAATACTTTTTAGGGTTTCGTTTATACAATATACGAATACCCTTATAATATCACTCCGGATTTCTACCTCTTTCACATCACAGCAATTTTTTTCTAAACTACTGGACGGAAAAGGTTGAAATTTAGTACCAGTGTATAATTTGGTGATACGACCAGGAGTAGATATCGTAAATGAAGAAATTTTGATTTTAGGGATACTTCGGGGGGGGGGGACTAAAAATATGGACCGTTCTCCCCCTTATATCCGAAACTATAAGTAAAATTTTGAAAAAAATTAGACGTATTGAACCTCTCCTGAATTTTACCGGAAAAATAATGAGAAACTTCTACTACTAATTTTGGGGAGGCACATTACAGATTTAAACGGAAAATATAAAATTAAAATTGTTTCTAACACACCATGTAATATATCATATGAAAGGGCTCCTTATGGCGAAAACAAATATATATTTTTCATATTTTTAAAATAAATTATTTACGAAACTATAAGCCACAAAATTTTGAAAAAAAAATAGATATATAGGCCCTCACCTGAATTTTACCAGAAAAAAAAAAGAAACCTCTATTGATTTTGGGAGGCACATTAGAGAATTAAATGGAAAATATCAAATTAAAATTGTTTCTAACACATCATGTAATATATTAAATGAAAGGGCTCATTATGGCGATAACAAATATATTGTTTCATCAAAAATTAATTATTTTAAAAATAAATTATTTTAAAGATATTAACAAAAATATAACAATTTTTACCAATTCCCCCTACGTTATCTCCGAAACTATAAGCTGCAAAATTTTGAAAAAAATTATAGATACAGGGCCTCACCTGAATTATACCGGAAAAATAAGGAGAAACCCCTACTATTATTTCTGTGGGGCAAATTACAGAATTAAATGAAACATATAAAATAAAAATTATTTATAACGCATCATGTAATATATCAAATGGCACATTATGAGGAATACATTTTTTTCATATTTTAAAATGAATATTTTAAAATATATTATTAAAAATATTTGAAAAAAAATTAACCAGTCCCCCTTTATTTCCCAAACTATAAGACCTAAAATTTTTTGTTTACAGGAAAAATGCGAAGAAATCCCTTATATTTTTTGGGGGCCAAATTATAGAATTAAACGGAAAATAATAAAAAAACTTTAAGGCATCATACAGTATATCAAATGAAATGGCTCATTATTAGGAATACAAATTTATTATTTTTCATATTTTTAAAATTAATTGTTTACAAAGTATTAAAAAAATATATATAAAAAAATCTCATTTCCCGCTTTATTTCCGAAAGCATACCACCTAAAATTTTGAAAATAATTAGGTGTACTGGGGCTCACTTGAAATTTATAGGAAAAAATAGAAGAAAACCCCAATAGTAGTTTTTGGTGCAAATTAAATTAAATGGAAAATAAAAATTTAATTTTCGAAGGCATCATATAATTTATTAAATAAAAGGCTCATTATTTGAATTACAAATATATCATATTTTTAAATAATTTGATTTTCCACTTTAGAAACTACACTATTTAAAATTTTGAAAAATATATTAGTTACGATTTTTAAACAGATTTAGTAATTTATTATTTAAAATTTGACCTATTTTCCCTATATCTTCCAATCTACAGAGCCTAAATTTAGACAGTAGATTATAAAAGACCTTCTTACTTTAATGTTAATTTTGGGTCCAAATTAGAAAATTAAATACATATTTTTATAAAAATAAAGCGAATCATGTAGCAGATAAAATAAAAGTCTGTGTAGGGAAAATAAAAGTTTATATTTTATATAAATTTAAAACGCTTCCTTTAAAAGATATTAGGGTAAATATAAGAAAATACACTCATGCTTGCCTGAAACTGGAATATTAGAAAAAAATATATACTTTGATTCACCTGCATTGTATCAAATCTTCATATGGTGCTACGGAACCCTCAGTATGCGAGTCCAACTCGCACTTGACCAAATTATTCTTATTGAACATTAAAAAATGCCTGAAGCTATTTTTGTTTATGCTGAATGTGCTTATAGGATTTATAACATTTTGTGAGGTTTTGTCAAGAAGAAAGCATGTAATGATAATAATATTAATATTTTCAGGAAATATTACTCAAAAAGAGAGTCCTAACATTACTCGAAACGCCATTGAAAATGAAATGTTATACCAGGAATATCATGCTCCAACCAATTCTCTTAGTATACCAATGGAGTCTTTACATGAAAAAGTAACAAGATATTTTAATACCTCAGAACCCGTGAAAACCTCGAAATGTATTTATGAGTTTGTAGATGAGAATGTAGACATTGGAAAAACATATACATACGGCAGTTTGAAAAAGGTGAGGTTCAAAAACATTGCATGATTATAACCTAACCCAAATGTTTAGAAAAGATCTGTAACAGTTCTGTGCATTGTTAACAGCATTTTTGGTCTTTCTGTTATAGAGTAATGTCACCAAAAACATCAGCGAGAAAAATAAAAATAATTGCCCCAAATCTTGAGAAGTAAAATTTTAATTCCGAAAATAGAAAATATCCAAAGTATAGTAGTGAAAAGCAATGCAAGTGAAAAAGAGGAAGAATTTACGAACAAGGTATGTTTGAGGTACTTGAAAATTAATGTTTTCCTCTAATATTAACAATAAGTGTTATTTTAGAATATAGTTGAACAAGAAGTTAATATTAAAGAAGATCCGAACAGCGAAATAAGTTCTCAGAAAAGCGTAGTAAAATCTGATGACGGATCAGTCTTTTGTACTAGTGATAATGACATCGACTCTAATTCTTCGGAATCAAGCATTCGGGTCTCAATGGAGTATGGAAAAATAATTAATTAGTTCTCTGTATTTAACTTGTTGGTTTAAGTTGAATTCATAATTAGTTTCCTAAAGAAACGGAATTTTGACAAATATCCTTCCCACTGTTTTACAGTAAAAAATTCAAAATAAACAAGTCAGAATTTCAACAGTCTGGCTATAGTTAAAAGATACGTTATTTAATTTTATAATTTAAGTTAATAACTTCAATTTCCAAAGGCGAATTGTGGTATAACGTAATTGTGAATTAGTGTCAAAACCTATAATTTTATTTTTAGACAGTTTTGAAGAAAGCAGTCCTGACCTACAATTATCTACAAACCTGGAAAAGAGGTTAAAAAATTGGTAAGCCTGAAACAGACTGGCTTTATGAATGGAAAGGTAATACGAGTGTTTTCAATTAGTCTTATTCTCAGATTGCATATTTTATGACATATATTGTAATATAATAACCAAAACATTTTGGTTTACTCCTTGATGATGACAATTTGACTTGTTGAAACGGCGTTGATTGTTTAAAATAAAGGTTTGGTGTTAGGGAGCAAAACTGTGTTATTTGATATGTGACACCAAAGGTTCTACAGCATTTCTATTACATTAGTATACCTGAGACTAGAGAATACGATGTCTAAAAATAAGGCAATGTGTGGACTAGATGAATTGAAAAGGCTAGAAGTACTTCTAGAAAATAATGTTTTTTAAACATAAAAAACATTATCCTATGAGTACCTACCTAATTTAGTTAAGTACATTCCATTTTTAATAAAAATATTTAACCTTTTGTTATCTACTCGCAGGTTCTACGATTTAATGACCATGTTGATGTTTCTCGAAGAAAATTTAGGATATGGGATAGGAAAAATGTATGTCCTTTCTGTTTTATTGAACAGACACATTTTGCACGGCATATATCACGAAAACATGCTAAAGAGCCAGAGGTTCGAAAAGTTTTATCTCTACCATTGGGCAACCTAGAACGGAAAAAATTCTGGAATTGCCTTCGAAAAAAAGGTAATTTTGCTTTGTTTAAAGAAGAAAAAAGAGTTATAGCAGTTCGACGACCAACTGAAGACGAGAGTATAAGAAATGCTAAAGATTTCAATGACTTTGCAGCTTGTAGTTCATGTTGTGGTGTTTATAAAAAGAAAACTGTACGTAGTAAAAATGATTTTCTACTGAACACACGTTTAAAAAAAGAAGTTTTCAGTATTATGAGACCGGACGAAATAAGTGAAGTTGCTAAAAATGACATATTAATTTGCTTATTTGGCGCAACACATTTGAAAAAACACAAGAGGCCACAAATTGCTACTGTAACATCTAATAAAATGCGAGAATTGTCAAGGTTGCTAATAGCCTTAAAGGGTATAATAGGTTTAAGGAACGACGAAAATTTAACAAATAGTGGAAATAGTGTTGCGTAAAAAATTTAACTCAGGTCATGAAACCAGAGTTTTCGATTATTTGGTGACTGCTACAAAAGTAATTGCCGGTTTTAATCCAGAGACTAAAACATTTAAAGCTTCGTCACTTGCTTTGCATATGGGTACTAACTTAAAACAAGTATGTAATATTATTCACAGACATATAATAAAAAGTCCAAACTTTTTGACTTTAAAAACCCTGAGTTGGAATTAAAAAACATAAAACACTTACATAAATTGATAGAAGACCACTGGAGTAGTGAAATAGCATCATTAGCATTGAAAGATATGACTGAAAAACATTGGGAAAAACCCCAAATTATACCTGTTACTAATGATGTTATCAAGTTTAATAATTACGTTAAAAAGAAAGCTGCAAATAGTTCCGCTATACTTGTTGAGTTAATAAAAAAGATAATAGAAATATCGAATATGATAAGCAATTGTTAATTTTTAATTACAAAAGGTTAGCGAAAAGCGTTATGGCTTGGTATTAATATTAAACCGGAAAAGAATTGGAGAGATTCAATATTTAAAAACATCGACATATCTTAAAGATTTTTCTAGTGAAAATCGCCAAGAAGAACTTTTAGAAAGCTTGTCGGCTTCTGAAAAATTATTGTGCACAAATTTTAAGCGGGTGGTTTCTGGTGGGAAAGGTAGTCGTCCAGTACCCATCTTGTTTTCACCATTTATGCAACAAAAAATAGAACTCTTACTGAAAATTCGTAGAATTATTAAAGAAATTCCAGAGTCCAATGAATACCTTTTTGCAAATCCCGACTCAGCGAAAGGATGGTATCACGGTGTCAGTGTAATTCGAAGATTTGCTTGTGCCTGTGGTGCACAAAAACTCCAGATCATTAACATCTACCAAATTTAGGAAAGCAAACCGCAACAATATTGCAAGTAATGAATATAAATGAAAATGATATGGAGCAATTAGCCATATTTATGGGGCACACGAAAAAAACCCACGAAGAATGGTATAGGTTAGTAATATTTGAGTTTATAAAAATCTTAAGGGCTATAATGAAACATGTTTATCCTTATGTAGTCTAATGTTTAAAGAGATTATCTAATGTAGTATTAGACAGGAAAAAATATCCTTTTTCAGCTCTAAACATAATTGGCACCAATCTATTATTTCAGCGTATTTTTATTCCCTCTCGCTCCCTCTCTTCCTCATTCCCTCTCTCCCTCTATCTGGCTATTTAGTATTGTGTCTCGAACAAATTATGATAACCTACAAGCAAGCTATTCTGATAAATAAATAAACAAGAAAAAATATAATTCAATTAAATTAAACGAGATTTCTTAAATTAAACATTCCCAAAAATTACAAATTACTTGATATGCTTTTTGAAATTAGTCCCTATGAATTTTACGGTACTAAGAAAACAATTATTGTATAACCAGGCTTTATTATTTTAAATGATGTTTCTACTACAATTAAATAGCGAGAGGTTATAAATGAAATTTTACAACCCTAAAACGGGTTTTACTTAAATGAAAAATTGTAGATTGCCGCAAGATCTATATCAAACTGCTAAAATGGCGAAACTGCTATTAATGATCGACCAGGGAAAAGCTCACCTTTACAAAGGGAAAGGCCTGGAGGCTGTTAATGTAGACGAGACAGATGTATTAGAAATCGAAGAAAACTTTGCTATTTCTAGAAAAGGTAAGTTGTAAATATTGCTTAATTTTTAAGTGATTAGGGAAGGAAATTTGTATAATGTATTGTTTAAAATTCAGATAACACAGAAGTAAACATAACAACTACCTCAACGCCATTAGATGCAAATCTAGAATTGAATAACAAAAACTATCTTAAAACACATGCACTTACAAGTCCTGAAGACGAGACAACAAATATATATAACGAAAGTGGTGTTCCTAATAAGCAAATCAAACAATGTAAGACAAAAATATAATTTGAATTATGTACAGCTTTTATATTTATAAATATTTTTCAGCCAGAACAGGGAGCAGAATGCGGTGGAACCAAGAAGAAAAAAATTGTATGATTTTATATTTCAAAGAGTTCATCACTAATAAAAAACCACCCAAAAAACAAGAGGTTGAAGAGTTCAAGCAGAAAGAAAAGAAACTTTTCGCAAAAGTAAACTGGGTCCGAATTAAACATTCGTTTACAATCAGTACCGAAACTAATATCACCGAGTGCTATAATCAGTGAAGAATGTTTTGTGTTGATAACTTTAGATCTACAGTACCGTAAAATGGGGTAACTTTGATCAGTTTCAGAATTAAAACATTTTTTTCTTAAAATATGGTAAAAAATATACGAGAATAAATGTAAATATTGGTTTTGTCTGGACTGTCCACTTCTGGCATAAAAATATTAATTTTCTCATTATTTAATTTTAAACTGCGATTAGGGTTACTAAGATATCATCCTTTTTTCTTACAGACTTCGAAAATATTCCTAACCAGGAACAAAACAAATATATTTTGTTAAATCTATCCATGAGTCTAGGATTTATATCGTTTTTTATGTATTTGGGGTTACTTTGACTAAGAAAAAGGAAATTTACGAGATATACAACTTTGTTATGAAAACACACATTTGTCTTGAATATGTAATAAATATTTAGGAAATGTTATTAACTTTTAACTTATTGTAAGAATTATACAAATCAATTCCTGCACTTTTCGCTACCCATTTCAATATCATTCTCTTCATTTTCAGAGAAAACTGTTTTTGCACTAGATCTTTGTAAAAATTTTCCATGGTACTTGTTACCTATATATTGTTCCATAAGGAATGACAAACTTTGCAGACGCTCCACGTAACGTCAATCGGTTTTTAATTCCTTCCGTAATAACCTTATTCAGAATCTCTTCCTAATTCCAGTTTTTCGAGAGCCTAAACGCTTTTTATATGTCCTTGGCATGATGACAGACCAATAAAAAAACATCGTCGTTAATAAAATCATTAATCAGTCTAAGTAGCTCAAACTAAATAACCTTATGGGGTAACATTGATATCATTGACCAAAGTAAACCCGCATAGGGGATCAATGACACCTCGTACAAAATATGCTACCAAAAAAACAGTGAACTTCAAGGTATGGCTTGTAGTAAAGGTCGCTTTTATGGTTATAGTGTTTAAATGAACTGTAAACATTTGAGATGTTATTCAAGCTTTCAATATTACAAAAAAAACTAGTACTTTCTACACATTTTAAATAGTTTTTCATAACCCGGCACAGATCCATCCACTGCGACTTATGACATGATAGATGTGACGTTCAGTACTGCCAACCACAAAAAAAGCTTTCAGAATTTCCACAATTTTGTTTTAAAAACGAAACGAAGTTTTTATCAAAGTCACCCCTGGATTCTAAGTAACCCCATTCCACGGTACTAAGTTTATACAATATATTGTTTATTATAAAATAAAATTTCGTTTATTCTTTATTTTCTTTTTTTCTTTTTTAATAATAGCTAATAATGTTTCTACAAAATCTATCAGTTAAATGAACTTTAAACAGTTTTCTCCGGCTAATTCATATTTCCGGTTTTTTGCTTAACCTGGGATTAAACTACTACATGAATGGCTGCCATGAGATCAATTTGAATGTAACATAATCTGACCTAAATGGTGGTAATTAAACTATGCAAATTATGGCCTTGAAATTCTGCACATCACTTATCACTTACTCTGGATTACACGAAAATGCTTTTCTTAAGATCAAAGTAACTTGTTTATAACATTATTTATTTTTCTTAAACACATATTCTTTACTACTATGTCTGTTTATTGAGTTTTCCCTCTTCTCACTTCTTTTCTGTAACTGATAATTAGTTGAAATTTGTGATGGAAACAAAATGTAGAGGATCAATTACTAAAAATTGTGCGGATTACTGATTGACCCTTATGGAAGTAAACTCACATCTGTTTTGAGAGAATCAAAAGTCTGCAATATGGTTAACAGTCTTCCTGAGTGCAAAAGGTGTATTGTATATTTGTTATACAGGGCTTTGATTTCAAAACTAGCCACCAGCATAACTTTTAAAATATATTTAAAAGAAAAAGACAAAAAACACGTTAATTTATATTGACGGGGGAAAACATTTTACACGTATCGGTCACCCTGTAGTTTTAGTCCTAAGCGGGGGTGAATCTCATTTCTACAAGTTTAAATACAAAGGGGTATCATGTGATACCTCTTTTAAAGGTCTCTTTTTTGCCAATCTTTTGACGCATCATTTTCTAAAATCAGATTATTTTTAGGGTTCCGTATATACAAAAACGGATACCCTTATAATATCACTCCGGAGCCTTAATTAAAACAGTATATTATAAAAGTTCCCTGACAGTTTATTATTAAAATAAAACTCTAATGTTAATTTTGGGGGCCAAATAAGGAACTTAAATACATTTTTTATAAAAATCAAGTTAATCATGTAGCAAATAAAATAAAAGTCTATGTGTGGAAAATCAAAGCGTATATTTTTTATAAATTGGTTAAGGGTGGATTTTAGAATCTCTGATTACGAATCCGAGGTCAGATTTGCAAAATTCAATGTGTTGGATCCAAGATGGGGAATGAAAATTTATAAATCAACTGATATACGTACGCCAAAATTGGTATATGGGGATTTTTGGGGTTTCTGATTATGAGCTCGGAACTTACAAAATTCAAGATGGCTGACGAAATTTTCGTCCACATTTGATCCCCCATCTTAAATTTTGTCTCTGGTTCGTGATCAGCGAACCTAAAAACCCCCTTATAAGGAGTTTTGTGTAAAACGGCTGTTTTTTTAAATTTTCATTCGCCATCTTGGTTGCACTATTTTGAATTTTGCAAATTTAACCTCGGATTCGTGATCAAGAGACCCTAAAAAACCGCCCTAACCCAATTTGGTGCAATTGACAATTATTTTAAAAATTTTAATTTTTTACGGTTTGTCCGTCATTACTTTAAAAAATAATGTGATTTAAAAAAATGAAGTGTTAAAAGATTGGCAAAATAGACCTTTGATAAAAAGGGGTAATACATGAAACCCTTTTGTATTTAAACTTCTAGAAGTGATATTCACCCCCGCATAGGAGTTGGAACTGCAGGGTGACCGATTCGTGTAAAATGTTCCTCCCGTAAATATAAATTAATGTGTTTTTTTTTTGTCTTTTTCTTTTAAAGATGTTTTAAAAATTATTTAGTTTGGCTTCTCTTGAAATGATTCATTGTCAATTACTGTAGGTATATATTTGTTATACGTTATTTCTTGTATATTTTAAATGCTGAATTACGTCTTTGTTTTAGAACGCCTGTGGGGATGATTTTCTGTCAAATAACTATTCGAAGTTGCTCCTACTACAGTTTGTTTCCATTACAATTTTTAAATATATGTTACAGGAGAAATGAAAAACAAAAAAAAAAGAATAGACAGAAGAAGTAAGGTGCTCCTCAACAATCATTTCGAAATTACATATTCGAGACTGAAGTCGAATAGTTATAAGTAATTCAGTTTATGTTGACATTTTTTCCGATTCAATATTGTGTAGTTTTAGAATACTTAAAATAAACTTCATCATCAGGTGAATGATGACGGTAGCAGGTCCAAAGCTATTGAAACGTTGTGAGATCAATCATTTCAAGACGATGGAAGTACAAGAAAACTTCGAGGAACGAGTTACATTGTCTACCAGCTTCAGACTAACATGGGTTAAGTTATTTCGCAATTTTTTCTCATATTTTACTTCGCCACAACGGCTCATGTTCTACTCTATAAAACAATATTTTTCTATCATTTTTTTACCCACCCTGTATAATCATTCTCTACCTTATTTTTCAACAACCTTGTATATGTAACTACTCATGGGCCACAGAATATAACAGTTTTGCACCACCTTTTATACTTAGACATTTCTTTGTGATATTTTTTAAACCCACCTGTATAACTGTAATTATACTTCGACAAATATTTCAACCATCCTATATAAGCTACTACTTGTGGATATCAAACAATTTTTTAACCACCCTATAAACTAAAATTCCACTGCATATTATATTTCAACAACACTTTATAATCAACTGCTTCTAAAATCTTTTCAACCCGTTTCATAACTATTACTCAAGAAGATAATTCAAATATCCTAACTGCTTACGTAACACATTTTTTCTAAGATTTTTTATTTATGAGCCAAAGATTTTGTGATCCTGCATAAATATAATTCTCCACCCGTTTTTCAACTGCCTGGTATATACAACTATTTATAGCCCACCCAGTTCAACTCTTTTGAAACACCCCGTATAACTAATTCCACTACCCTCTTATTTAAACCACATTGTATACATGCAGCTGTCTATAAAGTCCACCTAATAATATCACTTTTTTATATTATTAAACCTGCTCTATGTTTCACCTATCCTTTATATGGAACACCCTGTACAATTAATTACGCTTGATATATCAGTCGATTTTTTTTATCGAAACATTTTACATTGGCATATTCCGAATTTTGAATAAAAGCTAAGCTGATGCAAGTATCATCTAATATTTGTTGTGTGCGATGGAACCAATAGAATAATTGTGTTACCTAATATGGTAGAAGTTTTTTCGCTATATCTACCGATCTGTCAATGTAGAGAGTAAAATGTTTACTAGATTTTAAGTCAAACTATAGGCTTTGCAACAAAAAAGATTCAGCAAAATCAGTTCTTTCGTGATGCCCAAACAAACAGACCAACTTACGATTTTATAATACTATAGATATTACTCTCAATTTATCTATGAAGTTTCCGATCACTGACGTCTAAATACACGAATTCAAATCATTTATTTATTTTAAAAAATACTCCTGATTTAGATTTTTGTGCACTATATTATTTTTAAGTTAAGCATTTTTCTACCATAATCAATAATTAAAATATTTTTCTGATTACTAGGCATTAAAATCCATTGAGATCTTTAACAACAAAGAATTCTTGTGTTATATTGGACATTTGAGTTCTTTGATTGAATTTTTTTATACCCAAAAGCACCCAATTAACCATAATTTTAGATATTTGAGTTTAGTAATATTCACGTATTACAATGAAACACCACGCTATAAAATAAAAACAAAATACAAGAATTTATTTTATTTTAGTTTTTCCCAAGAAAAACTAAAATAAACTAGAAGATGCCACAAATAACATTCAGAAAACAACAAGAATTTATTTATTTTTAAATTACCAAATAACATGTAAACACCATTAATAATGCTATGAAAAGAGACAATATCTCACGCTCATGCGTTCTCTTTCTGTTGCCCACAAACACAGCGATTTAATGACATGAGACGGCAGTCGGCCCTTGCAGTTTGTATTTAGTTCAAAATCTAATGTGAATGCCAAACGATTGTTGTCTCAACAACATTGTTGCCATGCTTAGGGACTCGGAATTGGCAATAACCTTATAAAATCAGTGTATATACGGAGGCCTCGCATAGTTAATAGAAAGTATATACAGAACGACTGACGCGACCCCTAGTTCAAGTTTTAATGAACTGAAAACCGTATAAGTCGCTATATGCACATAACTTATGAGCCCAAAAAAAAAAATTGGATTATGGTTTTGTGGGATTGTGAGAGGAAAAACAATCTTAAATACAAGCTTTAGAACAACGAGGCCCGATTTCGGGACTCGTAAGTGCAACGCGGGCCTCGTTTAGTATCTTGCACATGTATAAACGGGACTCGTATGTGATGAATATAGGTCTATATATATAAATACTGACAAATATGCCCATTCTCTATAATTTTTCTGGACGAATCCATTCGAAAAATGCTAAGGGTGGTGGTACCTGTGTAAACTACATACTTATAATAATAATCTTGAAAATTTTAATTTTAGGGGGAGACATATATATTTCTAGCATATAGATTTATTTAATAAATTTATCAAAATGGACTACTTACTCTCCTTTTAGATAGACCCTGGTGATAATGATGGAGCAATAATTTTTAATATGCAAAAGACGTAATTATTTTAAGTTTAAATAAAAAACCGGAAATTGCCTTCTCTATTAACTGATTTTTAAAAACAAAGTAAATAATAGTAGTTTTAATTATATTAAAACACTAACCACTGTGGTAATTTCAAAATTTATTACTTTCTTGACAATTGTTTCGCTCTGATGACAGGCTTCGTAATTTTTACATCGGTCACACAGGAAGGTCATTTAAAACAAGATGGTCTGAACATTTAAAAGCCTTTGAAAATCAGAAATACAACATATCTACATTAGCCGACCATTTATTAAATGAAAATCATATTCAACAAACTACTTTTTTACATCTAGAACAAAAAGTAAAAAATTAACTCTGTTAGAATCACTTGAGATCAAGAAAATAAAAATTCACCACATTTTTAAATGACCAAACTGATACAAAATGTCTCCTTTACTTAATCTTAATATACTTACATAATACAAAATTCAAAATTATATTAAATAATATTACAACACTATATATTATATTCAGTTGTTTAGCATTTAGTTTAATATTTAATTCTGACGAAGCCTGTCATCAGAGCGAAACAATTGTCAAGAAATAATAAATTTCTGAACATTAACACAGTGGTTAGTGTTTTAATAATAATTAAAATATGAATTTTCACCAAGGAATGACCGAAACAATCATCAAATAATAGTAGGTTCCTTTGTTTACACTTTCAGTACATTTTATAGTGTTTAATGTGCTTATATAAAGAAATTAAAAGCTGATAAAATTTGATAATCGCTAATAATAGTAAAAAAATTGTATTCTTTAATTAGTTAACAACGCAATTTTTAAGTTGTTCAATTCAGATTCCTGTTAAGAAATTTTTATAAATAAATACTAATTAATGACACGCCAAATTTTCTTAGATATCTATGTTTTGATCGTTTATTCAAACATATATGGAAAAATCGCTTGCAATAGCCTTCGCATTTTGCATATTATGATTGCTCCGTTATTATCATTTTTGGCTAAATGAAGTTTAGGTATTCTATTTTGCTAAAATTATTACAATAAATCTATATTATCCAAAATATATAAATAGGTGTCTGCTTAAAATTAAAATTTGCATTAAGATTATTTATTATAAGGATATAGTTACACAGGTACCATCACTTAGCAATTTTCGAATGGACTCGTACAAATAAATTTTTAAGGGATGGCCCAAGATATTCAATATTTATGTGAATTTATGCTTTAAATTTTGGAAAAGTGAGATGAGGGATCTCTAGACCAATTCTTTTGCTTCCAACAGTAGTTTATTCATAATGATAGGGTCATCCGGTGAGGTAATATAACCTAAAAAAATATCTCTGCCTTAGGATTGACAGAAATTTTGCAAAAACTACTGGTATTATTTTTCCAATGTGAATAGGGTATGAGAAGATCTATTGTTTCAGTTGAAAAGAACATTTTATCTATAAAAAAATATATATATATATATATATATATATATATATATATTATATATATGGGATTATTTAACCGAAAGTGAGCTTGTTGTAACTCATTTTATAGGTCATAGTTGCAAACACGGTTTCATAGGTGGATTTGAAAAATAAATTGTTACGATTTTTTGAGGTTTAAAAAAAAAACAAAAACGCATTTATAAAAAATATTGAATTTTATGTCAATGTTTTATCATTAGAGCAAGTTGATGTCGGTTTGTTCTACTATTATTTTTATCACGTATTTTCGTAAATCACCTGGGCTAAGAGTGAATTTCTCGGTAAACATATCTACCTTTACTGATGTACAGAAAATGTATATTAGCTGGATTAAGTTGGTTAAGGACTTAATTGCTAAAGGATTTATCATAATTTTTTCTGTGCTTTTTGAGTTGATATTTGGGATACTTACTATTTTAATAATAATAACGTACTTTTCTTAACATGCAACAACTTTCAGTAGAAGTATTTTATGAGGTTTTAAATATTGGATTATGATTCACATACAGTATTTGATCGCATTCCATTCCTACCTACTAGACTAGATTGTTGATATGGATCTCTAATCCGTTCATAAGTGGTTATTCTCAGTTGCTCTCAACATAACAAATGTTTGACATCATAGCTAAAGGATTTTGAATGGCCATAAAATACAATTTACATTTTATTTTTGAGGGTTTAAAGTTTTTTGAAACCTTACAAATAGACTTTACTGACTCAGGATTAATACTGATGTTTGTTTCAAGAAGTTGTAGGAAGTTATTTATAAACAAAAGATAGTTGAGAAAGGACCATTTTTAGATTGATTTTCCTTTGTTACATATTTTCTATAGGTTATTATAGGCTGTACAGAAACAGTATCTTATAAAAGACTACTGTAGACTCGAAATTTCTACAAGCATTGCAGTTTAAGAAAATTTGATAATTTACTCAGAATTCCTTATTAGCCATAATTTTCGGCACGCAATTGGCCTAAACTTCAGTACATAATTTCTGATTAATGAAATTGTACTAATTTTTTAGAGTTGTATATTAACTTCAGGATTTTTCAAGTAAATTTTACCAATCTCCATAGAAATATTTTAATTTCCGTGTAAAATATCAAATTTTACTCTTATGGAAATTAAACAACATAATGTCCATATGTAATGTAGTTAATATTATAAATATGGAATATAATTTATTGAATAATAAATGATGGCTACTACAAATTAATACCTAATAATTGCTTTTCGTTTCATAATGAACTATGCAATTCGTTGATAGCATTGTTTAGTAAATATATCATCACAATGAAAATAACAAATTGCTGTGTTTAAAGAAAAACCAATTACTACTGTTTAATCAAAATTTAATTAAAGTTCAGGCTGCATGCCATTTTCTGAAGCATTGGAAACTTTACGTGTATATGAATAATAAGTTTGACAACGAGATATCAACTAAGAACAGTGTTTAAGGTTAACTGCTTTTCAGTTATGTAAAACGGTTGAAGCATCATAACTGCTGGGTTGTTAAAAACTACAGCACTATAGTTCTTCACGACCACCAATAATATTTGCTATCTAATAACGTATTGACGTTCAATGATGGCAATTAAATAACAATTCTAAGTTGTCAGAATGCTTTAAGCTACATTTATTCATAAATAACAATACCAACTAACTCATTATTATCACGTTCACTTACTATTTAGATTTTATGACTCAAGTCAACTATTCCCTGTATCCCTGCATAAACTTTGTATGGAAATTCAATTTACGGTTTATGAAACAAAAAACCCCTATACACACCATGAAAATAGCTGGTCTTTAGAAAGTAAATATCAATTTTTCATGACGCCTTTAAGCTAGGTTTCAGTGTGCGTCTTAATACTATGATCGTGTTTCAAGGCACCATATACAATTAGAAACTTGTTGACCAAGCATTGTCTGTTATTCAGACTTTGAAATTTTCTTATTAATAAAATGAAGTCACCATTCTTCTGCAACAATAAGCTTCAAGCAAGTAGTTTTCATTAAATTGTTTCCAGATATGTCACCATTGTACCTTTTTAACAAAGTCGTTTATACAGATTGTCAATTCTCAGACTGACTTTTAATGAACTAGAGCCAAACTACGTCATAAGGAATTTTTCTAAAATAAGCCAAAATGCTATTTACATGTTAAGTATAAACTAGCCGGTGCTTAGATCAAGTTAATGAAACCATGCTCTAAGCTATAGCATGGACGGAACATTTTATTAATGAATATCAGAGTTAGCTAAAGTTTTTATCACCACTCGGTGTACATCGTTTTAGAAATTTTGACTACTGATAAAAATTAACCTTAAAATAAGGATATTTAGAAAAAATAGTAATGTGACACCTTTTTGACGTTTGGATCTTTTTCGATTTCCTCTAAGTGTCACGTGAATAAAGAATATATGGAACTACTTCTAGCACTACCTAAATATGAGACAGTTTATAATATCCAAATCTATAGGACGTTTCCAAAACGTCGGTGACAATTCATAAAATACTAACATTCGCGTCCTTTGCCAGTTGTATATTATTTCGTAACAACTATATCCATGTTCCTACAGAATTATTTTATCTCAAACAATAGTTACCCCATATCCCCTATTTAATATTCCCATTTTGGCTAAATAACGAATCATATTTATAAAAAAAATAATCCTCTTGATTCTTACGACTATGTTACTTTAGGTTCCGGAAACATAGTGAATTTTTCCAAAAACATTTCCCCACCTGTCCCCCATGAGTTAATTAAGTTTTTGCAAAATGATAATACTCGTTATTATTTATTTGGCGACAGGAGTACATACACCAATTTTCACGCCTATGTCACATTTTGTTTCGGAGAAATTATTAATTTTTTATTTTTATTTATTTATTTACTTATTTTATGAATAAGGACACTAATCACCTAGCGATATGAAATATACTTTACGACCTATTTGTTGGGTATGAAAATAGGTCGTAAAGTATATTATATAAAAAAATCATAAAATAGCGGTCGTGCCGTTCAGGAGGAGTTCGACTACAAACACCATGTCACAATATTTTTGTATATTAGATTTGTTCCAGCCAGTAGGATAGGTGTGTTCCCCTTTAACGCTGGCATTTGGGCTGTGTTATTTTCTATGCCTGTATTACAGAAACCCTGTCCGGAAAATTGTCTACAATTATTTACAATGCTATTACTTTATTTCCCTATTTAATATTTTTGTTAATTCCTTAAAACTAAATCGTCTCATTTCCACATGCAATATAACATGAGCTCCTTCCCATTTTTTTTTTAAATAAAGAAGCTAAACAGTTATTCTTACTCTGACATGCTTGAGTAAACAGTACAGATTCATAGTTTAGTCAAGCATGTCATAAACTTCTCTAACCACCTGCAAAATTAAAGTGAAATCGGTAGAGCATATAAAAAATTTTAATGTAGGCATCCCATATAACACTAAACTGCATACCCATTTTAATTTCATGGCAGGGAAAAATTTACGTCCATTAAACTATAATCCCGATTTTTTTACAATCCATTGAGCGTAGAGAATATACTGTTTCTAGTTGAGAACCTTCATCAGTTACACTTCCGTCAACTCATTTCGCTTTAAAGCTTGACGATTATTTGTCAGTGAAAGAATTGAATTTCTTAAGTAGTAAATATTGTCAAGTTGTGCAGTGTGTTCTATTTTTCAATATATAAATCATTATATATATATATATATATTATATATATATATATATATTTATAAAATGGTAAACTAAGTACAATACGATTTCCCAATTTGGAAGCCCCGTTTTTAAAAATTTAAACTGGTATTTTATGATTGTTGCTTTCTTAATACTTTTTGTATTTTGGAAAAATGTGTGTACTTAAATTACTCCAATACTATTATCAATAAATATGTCGTTTTTGTGGATAGTATGAAAAAAAACATATTTCTTTCTATTTTAACATGTTGCCTTTCAAAATTATAGTTTCCATAGTTTATACCTTATAGTTTACCTACTCGTGAGTATAACATATATAATTTAATCAACCACTTTCTTTATATGGTTTGCACCTGAATCTGCAAAGGAACTCGTAGTAAGGCAGGAAGCAACACAATTATAATTCAGAGAGGATCTCGCAAATACATTCAAGAATATTGCGGCAAAGCATTAGTTATGCACGATTTCCGACTCCGTCAACGCCATACAGCCTAATGGAAAACCGTGGAAAGGAAAATTTGCGATACTTCCATGGATATCACGTAAGATGTGCTTTATCGGATCCACACTGGGTTTCCCACATTCCGAATAACTGGGTCATATCCCTAGGGAGGATATATTTAAGCCAAACAAAGTTACTTTAAAAGTTTCTCGTGAGCAAGTTCAATTACACAGAAGTTTTGACATGTGTCATATTGTGTTTGTTTATTTATGGCATAATAGAAAGCTGTGATTATTAAGTAACGCATTGCCGTGACTTAACCGATACACATTTGTGGAACTCAGAGGATGGAATGAATATACAGTAATTTAATTACTCCAAGGCACACTACACGAGGTCTACTATACAGGGAGTAAACAGCTTGATATCATATATTTTAGGTGGAGATAGCAGACAACCAATCAAACAAAAAACACCTATACCATTAAGGTCCGTAGGCCTTACTACAGAAGAAAATCAAAAATACATTTTAATGTAAATTATTTATTATCAATGCGGCAACATTGCGTCCTAAGACTACATAAATACCTGAAAAATAACGTTTGATACAAAAAAATAATCACATATAACTTTTATTCGGTAATTGGTAATTAAAGTTGTCTTGGGGAGAATGTAATTTTTCTGGGTAAATAAAGCATTTGTGACTAAGGTATTTCTGAAATAAATTTCGTATTATCTATTAATTTTGGGAAGAAAAATTCCTGAAATTATGTTTGACATAAGTATAAGAAGATATTTACAGATTATTTAGAAAGAAGTCGACACAATGTAATGAAAAAGGAAGTATTTTAACCACTAAATTGTTTAAAAAAACCCTTAGTTAAATGCAATTCTCGGCTAGACAAATCTAAGTACTAATAAATAAACTACAGTTATTATTTTTAATAGAAAAATTGCATAATTTAATCCACTTCTTACAAAAATCTAGAATTTATTTCTATAAACATAAACTACACTAAGAAGTTGCCTTGAGAAAGTAAAAAACAAACACTACAATAGCCACGTTATGGTTATAATGAACAGTGAACATATGAGTTACCGGATGTTGTCTTACGTTCATCAGTTTGCTGTTTTATTTTTACTAGCGATCGCCCAGTGGTCAAAATTCGACCAATATCATTGTTAAAAATTTAAAGAATTAAACTTATATGATTTTCCATATTTATAATTTTTTTTCTACTATTATACACATTTATTCCTTATACAAAATAGTTCACCACCAATATATCAAAGTAAAAATCTGTTTCGCGAAGGATAATAATTTCAGTTTTGTTGTCTTAATCAAGTAACGTTCTGGTCCTAAATAAAAAAGAATGTACAAATTTTCATGCCATCATACTATTATTGAATAAATTAAAAATACAAATACCATTCGAGAGTTAACAGCGTTAACAAAACAGCAATTTATAAAAACAACTTGATTTGAAATATTTGAAATTATGTTAAACAATTTTGCTCTTTAGAGGGGGGAAGTTTAATGGCGATAGTTCAGCCATTATGGAACAAATAGGGCAATAACTGTTACTAACGGAAAATTTTGACCGTTTGATCACAACTCTTTACCGACACTAAAGGCCGTCTATTGGCAATTAAAAAACTCAAAAAATGTGTTCACCAACAGAAGCAAAGGGTACCGAACTTTTTTGCATTTGCGTATTTATACATACATACTAAACAAAACATAATAATGTAAATCGGTTGAGGGACAGAAGAGAAAATGGTACCATACAGTTTTGTCCTTGTCTATTTATATATAGATAGATGATCAGAGAAAAGGTTTGGCAATCTAAAATGCTTACCAAAGCCAATTGATGTGTTTAGTAGCAACATTTGAAGGTCAATGTAAAATCCTTTGTTAATGATTGTAAAAATGAGTTTTAGATTCAAACCGTTTCCATTTTTTTGACCAAAATGTAAGTCGTTTATAAAAATATATAAGAGTTTTGATTTATTTTCAAGTGAACTAGTGATCCTCAAAATTTTTGCACCCATACTGTTTACAAACTGTATCTACCTATATATTTTGAGTCTTGGAAAAACCGGAAAGTTTGAATTTTTGACCATATCCTTCTTCAGAATATTTTATGCTTCAACACGATCTGTGTTGTTCATAGTGATTGGAAAAATTTTCCATAGTGGCCAAATGGAATTAATTAGGGAACTTATGTTGTTAAATTTGTCATAGTAGTCCATGTTGCTTACAGTGGAGGTGGCGAATATCATTCACGTGGAGAGGTTGAAAGAAATTAATTATTTACCAGTCCTGTTATGTTGTTAAGACAAGAGCGCATCGTTCAACTCATTGCCATATTTGGGAAAGAAGCCCCATCCTTTACTGATTTGAGATGCTGGTATAACGATATAGGTTTTTACATAAATAAAAAAAAATATGCTCATGCGTCAATGGCCATCAATTTGTTCGTACACTATATATTTGTTTATAAGGTGAATACAATATTTTCAATGTAATTTACTAATTTACTATGAGTAGTAAAGTTTTAATAATTATAAACTTAAAGTGAACTATCAATATAACGATTTTAATTAACATGTATAACATTTTATCAATAAAGAATGGAGCAAAAAGCAATAAGTTATATGTACAGTAAATCATTTTTGGAGAATTTATTTGACTTATTAGTTTCCCAAAGCCTTGTGTCGAAAGCTTATTAAATCAACGAAAAGAATAAACAATTCAAAGTTTATCTAAAATGAGCTAAATGTGATTTATCAGTTAGAGATGTGACCTAAGTGATGGTCGATTACAATTAATTGATTATGTAAATAAAGATATATGTATGTGTGTACCTGCATTTTAAGACAATAACATGCTAAAAGATATAACACTAAATTGAAGGAGTGTTTTTCCAATTCAGTTGCACATAATGTACCGTGACCAGACATAAGGATGTAAATTGAGTTTAAATAAATCTTTGTACACTAAATTATAATTATTATTTTATATTTTATTTGTACCAACTGTGCAGCTTTCAGTAATATTACATACAATTTTTGTACAGATTTCGTGAAAATCTTATAAATTAACTTTCATATATCTGTCAGTCGAGAAATGAATAGCCAACATAATTTAGATCACAAAGTGCAGTAAAAAAGACAATGACTGATTAAACCATAGTAATAATAAATTAATTACATTTGTATTTTGTATTACTAATATTTATTTTATTAACTAGAATATTATTACTTTAATTCTAATAAGAGTATCATTTTTGTCTTAACCTCTCAAATAGATCAGCCTTATTTCTCCTTGTGGACGAAAATATCACTTTAACCACCATTATAATTTAGTGCAGTTATTTGCTTTAACTGAAAGATGTACAAATAAAGCTCCACTAATTAATATTTCAGTTAACTTCAATGATAATAAGGGTATTAATACTAGTTCCCCATGCATATTTGTGAAAAGTGCACGAAACTTTCATATTCCCTCCTTTTTAACATGCCAAACGCTCCTGCGCATTACAAAGGTATTAATCTTGGCCTCAATTCGCCTACTGACAAAATTCATGAAGGTCATCTGAAATCCGGTGTGTTAAAAAAACTGCTCTGGCACTAATGCTACCTTATTATTAATTCCATTCCTTAAAGTTTTGGTCAATAATTTTGCAGCCAAAGTTTGTTTGAAAATTTTTAAAATATTGTACTGAATCGTGTTATCAAATATTAGAAAATACAACTGTTGTTCTTAAAAGATTCTTTGTTAGAATGTCACTGGTAACGTAAAATGGTTGATTCTGACTAGCCGGAAGTATACAATCAAACAAGGAAAATAAACAAACAAACAACCGACGTTAAACAACATTAAAAAAATCGAATTAATTGTTCATCCTGCGAACAGTCCTGATTTGGCACCCAATGATTTTATGGATAACGATTTTCGATTGCAAAACAATGCCGAAATTTGGTTCTAAATTCATCGTTGGAAGGGACGTTTTAGCTGCTGCTGTCTTTAATTGAGTCGTTTTCCAGGTCCTTCACTAAAAACACCATTCATCACTAGAATAATCTTATTGGTCTTTCTGGGATCTTCTTTGCCAACAGACTTTTGGTTCTCCACTATAGTATTGTTATAAACTCCTTGGATTCAATAAATTAATTAAAAAATAACTGACAGTCACTTCACTTTCTAGAACTTTTATTTCCACTTAAACATAAAATATTCTCAACAGCTGATTCTAATACAATAACATCGAAATCATAACAATAGGTACGCTCTACTAACTAACTACTGAAATTAATATCGTCTTTTAGAGCGTACGCCGAATTTTCTGGTAGTTCTACCTTTTTGTTCGCACAGTGTCCAGATTGATAGTTCTTGCTCATTTTCAAGACTCTACAACTTGATATTTTTATGTTCTTTCGCCATTTTGCAACATGGATTCAATGTTTTCCTCGGCGGCCAGTTATTGCCCCAAATGTAGTCGCATAGGTGGTATTCAGATTGGTTGAGCCTTCCGGTATCTATTCGGTGCTGGATGATGTTGGTGCGGCCGGTGGTTCCATCTTGACTGTTAAAAATTGGCCAGTGCTTTGTGATACATTTGTTGGCTTTCTTCTGGTTCTCTGGTGTCAGGTGTGTCAAATGGTCAGCAAACTGTTGTAGGAACACTTTACTGGGCCCTGTCTCCTTCACCGACGTCTGGTACTCTTCTTCGCAATTGATGAGGGTCTCTACTGGCTCGAAACAAGCTATCTCTTGACCATTGGCAATTCTGATGTCGTTGTTGGACAAATTCAGGACTCTGATTGGTATATCTTGTCGGGTTTTAACTATGGCCCGTCCAACTAAATAGTCATGAGGTGAGTGTACGGGCTCCAACAATCCATTTGGGAATCGAAGAACATCGTATCGCGGGTCGAACAAAAATCCATATTAGCTGATTACGTCCGTACCAAGTAAAAAATCGTCCTCAATATCCGCTACCAGGACCCTATGCCGGATTCTGTTGTACCCTAACTGCAGTACTAAATCTGCCTCACCCTGTATTGACATGGACTCGCGGTGGACTATTCTGAGCTGGATGTGTTGGTAACTGGCAGGATTTCGACGCCCTCAAAACCCTGGACTGGCAATGGACAGCGGCGCTGGTGTCGATGGTGATGGTAATTGCTCGGCCATTGATTGTGCCCTTGATAGTAGGCTTCAGCTATCCCGGCAAATTTCCCGGATATGGATAACGTTTTCGGGCTGGTGGAGGGTTAGTCAGCATTTGCCCCCTCATGCTGACTGGCTGACGGTCCCTGGACATGTGGCTGTTCTGTTCGTACCCTTGGTAGATGAGATCTTCAGGTAGCCTGACTCTGTAGCTCGCGTTGCAAGTGACCTGCCCGTAATACAGCGTTAATGATGCCACTTTTGTTG
>CM067217.1:152150761-152215280 GCA_034190945.1 Octodonta nipae | reverse complement strand
ATTTAATAATATTAATGTTATAATGACAGCTAATTGTTTTTTCTGATTCTGTAGCTTATAGTCGAGCATGCAAAAATATTGGGAATTAGTTTTTATAACAAATAACGGGGATATTCCAAATATAAGATTATTTAGATAAAGACACAGTTTTATTCAATTGATGTACACGTTTGTAAATAAACGAGAGCAGATGTTTTATAACTTTATGTAGAATATATACTTTTAAACATTTTCTTAAAGTGTATCAAGAATTATAATATTTTTGTACTGAGCAAAAGAATTATAATATTTGTACTGAGCAATCTTTTTGTCATTAAAAGAATCCGATTAAGATATTTTAAATCTAATTACATATATCGCATATTTTAGTACGTAAAATGCTCAATAAATTATAATTAGACTAACATCCACGTAACTAAGTCTACTTATTTGGACATGTCATTCATGACACTCGAAGTTAATATATTAGCAATAATATATTTAAATGTGTAAGATATATGATAATAAAATATAGAATAAGAATTTTCCATTACTGCACGGAAAACATCAACTTTTACTTGTGGCATTAACATAAATTCACTTGTGCCTAATAGTCCGCCACCCGTCGCGTAAGCTTCACCTAAATTAGTTTCAATTCCTACCAGGGCATCTTCTTTCTCCCTCTGGCACGAACTCTCAGGTAAAATGCAATATTCACAATCATTTTTAACCACTTTTACAGCATTTCAACAAAAATCCAATGTATACAAAATCCATATTAAGCTTAATTAATTCTAACATTGTAGACTATCATTGAGCGGAAAACTAACTTTACAGTTTTTCTTAGAACAAATTTATAATTAACAGAAAAATTATTTTTTATCGATTTTTCTGGATTTTCTTAGCGAAAAATCCTCTGATCGGGACTCCATAAGTTTTCATAACACAAACAAAAAACTAAAGGGATTCACATGGGTTTTTATTCATTAAATAATTTACTTCTTCGAGTTTGCTGTTAAAATCAGGTCAGTTATGATCTGTTAACTATTGCTAATGTGATGGCATAAGCGGTTTGCTGTTGAATTTTATGTCACTTAAAAATCTCTATTGACCCTGGTAATAGGATCTTTATCAAAATATCACTTTTGTCATATAATAATTAGTCTGACATGTACTGTCACTACTGCCATTTCAATTTTTTTAGTAATACATTGCATTATCACCGGAATTACTCAAATTACCAAAGATTTGCATTGATGCGTTAATTGGAGGTAGTATCGACTTTTTAATCAATAATTTCAAATACCATAATATTATTCATTCTTCATATGGTTTCTTCTAAATCTCAGTCTGGCTTTGAAACTGTTGTAAAAATAATTTCATTTTTTATTTTGGCTATTTATTTGGTCACATAATAATACATAATAAAATTTTAGTTTAAGAACACACTTTAACACTGACTGTCTGAATAAACAGTATTATTTCATAATACAGTTATTTATTACTTACTATTAAATTCATCAAGAAATGTCCCAAAATCTGAATAGGTATTTACTGGTTTCCAGTTGGTCTCTACTGGCCTATTAAAATATAAAAAGGTTATCTTAAGTTTCAGATAATATTCATAAAAACAGCAGCTTACAGTGGGATTATTCAGTGATCCTGCTTGTTTTGAATGCATAAAAATCAACGACCCATGCCAGAATCGAACTTAACGTCTGTGGAAAACAAAGTGCTCAGACGATACCTATATGTTTGGCTTATGCTTTCCCGCCATGACCTTATTTAGGGGTAGTTATTAACCGTGAACGTATTTATTGCTGCAATTCTTCGAAAATTTATAAATGTTAAAGTAGTTAAGTTACAAGTATGTTATTAAAATCACTGATGATGCTGATAGGTTGAAAATGTTTAAATCTCGTTATATATGTAGTATGTTCATCAACTTCATATAACTTTTTAGACAGTGAGGTAGTTTACTCAATTCCAATGACGGTTTCTCTGACCGATGTCTCAAAAACGGCTTCTAATGAGGAAAATCCCAGGGTGTTCCCCCATATTGGTTTCTCACAGACGAATTTTAGAATCCGAAGAGTCAAGAGCTTAAAATATTATATTAATACTTACTTATTTCTCTATTTAGATAACTGAAACTGTTGTCAATTAAGAAAATCGTTAGATATATTTTAGAATGACCTTTAACATGTAATTTTTCATAAAATTCATAAACCCCATCCCTTTTCTTGATAAATTTTCAAATTTAGATCAGTATATTTTTTATAATAATTGCTACTATTGCTATTATTATCTCAATTTAATATATTGTTATCTGCAACTGCAATCGGTATCTTCTTTGGCGCGGACATAGGTAATTGCTCATAGACCGTGTGTGTGGATTATGACCGTCGATCACTGGGGCACTGGTATTTATTCCAACTCAGGCATGGTGTGTCCTGATTGGCCAGAGCGTGTCTTAGAGTGGGATATGTTTGATTGAGTTTTTTTTTAATTATTTATATGTTTATAAATATTTATGGCTACCCGTTGGATGTGAGAATGGCAGTGGTATGTGGTTGACAGTAGGCAGCTTTTTTGTAATGTATGTGTAGTGAAAAGAGTGCATGTTCTGCGACAGCCTGATTTTTCGGGTTGTCAAAATCCACAGTTTGGCTTATGATCATAAATACGAGTACTGACACTCCGCTACGAGGTACCGTTATATACGGCACCACATGAACAGGGTATCGTATAAATTCCTGAGGTCGTTAGGAGATTGGGGTATGAGGGGAAGTCGTTGAGCAGGTTTAAATACCCTTATTACCTAATGCTTTCTAAGTAACATTCCAATGCGACCTGTTGTATTACTAATATATGGCAAGCAAGTTGTACCTAAAATTTCCAGTGTTTGTCGAGCTTTTTCTTCATTGGGTTTTTGTCTTGACTTTAAAGACCTACCTATCTCATGGGCCGAGTATTTATTGGACTGAAATTCTCTATCTAAATACAGTAATTTATCTTTTATACAACCTGGTACACAGATTCTGGACGATTGGTCCTCAGTGTCTTTATGACAGTCCTTTTTTGGACTAGTATGTTGATGGGAAATTTAATGGAGTTAATCGTCTATCTGAGTGAGTTTTCGGTATATTTTGTGACCAAGTGCTAAGTTCTATTGAAATAAGTGGAAGTGAATAATCAACTAATGTTACTGGCATATAATGGGTTATGGTTCAACATGTATGTCGAAAACATTTTGTTACGTACTGTCTGCGAGAGGGCCGTGTTAGTAAAGTTTCAAACTAACTGCTAAGTTTTCAATTTAATAGATGGCATCTATATAGGCCACTTACTAAATGAAAAAATAAATAACGAAAACTTACAAAAATTTTAAAATGGAGGTATAATAAATGAAGACTGTGGCAGTGGCGCAACCCACCCGGTAACTTAGCAAAAAATTTATCCTCGATACGCCACTGGCCTTTGGACAGATAAAATACGACAGACCAAGATAGCTCAGGTCATTTACGGACAAAAAGCCCCTTTGGTGATAAAATTAAAAGTAGAACAAATCCAGCATCAATGTGTTCTAATGATAAAACATGACTAATTGACATAAAATTCTACATTTTTTATCGATGCGTTTTTGTTTTTTTACAAAAAACCTCAAAAAATCGGTAACAATTTATTTTTTTCCTTTTACACAAAATCCACTTATGGAACCCTATTTGCTGCTATGGACATTGTTGAAGAAAAATGAAAAATCTACAAAATGTCTACTATACGCTCAATTTTGTTAATTGTTTTCTTATATAATGAAATCTTTACCCGAAATTACAAAAAAATAAATAATCGGTTATATATATTTTTTATTTTATAACTGAAATATTGTTATTAACTGAAAGGGTGGACCTTCTCATACTTAATTTATGTTATAAAAATAAATACTGTAGCCTAGCTGGTTTTTGCAAAATGTTTTTGAAAGGCCATATTACCTCACCGGATGACCATATGATTATGAAGAAACCACCGATGGAAAGTATAAGAATTGATCTCGAGACCTCTCATCTCACTTTGTCAAAATTTAAAGTATAAATATATATAAATACTGAGAATATTTGCCCATTCTCTATAATTTTTCTGGACGAGTCCATTCGAAAAATTGCTTATGGATGGTACCTGTGTAACTACATACTTATAAGAAATAATCTTGAAAATTTTAATTTTAGACGGAGACATATTTGTATTTCTAGCATATGGATTTATTTAATAAATTTATCAAAATGGACTACTTACTCTCCATTTAGATAAAGTTTAAATAAAAACCGGAAATTTGCCTTCTCTATTCACTGATTTTTTAAAACATAAGTAAATAATAGTAGGTTCCTTTGTTAACACTTTCAGTACATTTTATGAGGTATTATTATATGTTGTTAAGCTAGCAGAGCCATTTCATAACGCCTAAATGGGATCTACTCCAGAATTTATTGCTCATTTATTACCCAAAAATTAAATTTATTGCTCCCACCCCTTCCGAGAAACAGTGGCTATGCTAACTTTAGACTAAAGTTAGCATAACCATATTCTATATCTCTGGAACGAACAGCGCTACCGAGTTGATGTTGGTGGCGTATTTTATTGCTAATTAATTGCTATCGAATGGCACTAGAGCCAATAACCAAAAAATACCCCTTCATCCCCTATTGCATTTCTCATCCCCCGACAATTACGAAAAAAATTTATTTCAATATTTTGTGTTGTATAAAATCAGTAGACTTTTAATTGCTAATTAATTGCTGAAGTTTTACCCTCATTACGATTTCATTCCTCCAACCCCTTCCCAGGAATTGTGGAGACGCCAACTTTAGACTAAAGTTAGTATAGCCACATCTATATCTCCGGAACAAACAGTGCTACCGGGGTGATCTTGGGGGCGTATTTTATTGCTAATTAATTACTATCGAATGGCATCAGTGCAAGTATCCAAAAAACTACCCCTTCATCTCCTACTGAATTTCTCACCCCCTGACAAAAAACAAAAATTTTTATTTCAATGTTTTTCTTTGTTTACTTAGTAGTATTTTATTTGCTAATTAATTGCTGAAGTTCTACTTTCGTTACGAATTTATTACGTCAACCCCTTCTGAGATACTGTGGTTATGCCAACTTTAAACAAAATTTAGCATATGCACATATATATATCTCCCGAACAAACGTTGTTATCGGTATGATCTTGGTCCGTTTTTTTTATTGCTAATTAATTGCTATCGAATGGCACCAGACCATAAACCCAAAAACTACCACGTCATCTCCTACTCACTTTCTCACCCCCTGACAAGTAACAAAAATATTTATTTCAATGTTCTTTGTTATTAAAATTAGTAGACCATATATGATTAGGAAAATAAGACTATATTTATTAATTATAGATATAATCATAGGATGGTTGTCGAATAATACTGTACTGTAATGTATCCATGAATGTTCTCAAATTATACATTACCCTACTTATTTTTTCTGAATCCCTTTATGGTAATTTTTTCTCGAGCCTTACTGCAATTGGAACTTTGTTGTTATAATCGATATTCAAGATTGAATTTAGAATTTGTGCCATTCTTATTTATTTTTAGTCAGTTTATTTCAAAAAATTTCATTTAGATACTCCCAAGCCTGGCTTTTAAATTCCTTATATAAATGGCCTACATACATCTAACAAAATGCTATTTCAAATGAACTGCACAAAGTGTACGAATGGATGGTGCTATTGTTTACTCCATGTAAGTAACATAATATACCAAACAATACGCAATGTAGGAAGATACCTATAAGAAATAAAAATTTATTATAATTTCGGCAGTGCTAATACACACGAAAACATCATTTATTTAACGCTATTTAAAAATATACTATTAAGATAAAGTTTTAAAAAGTTAAATAACTTTATCGTTAACATACCGGTACAAATCAGAACGTTTTACAACCTTGTAAAAGACTCGATCTAATATTGGGAATTTACATTACTGCGAAAAAATATTAAGTGTCTCTCCGAATAATAGGTCAAAATTATCGATATACAGGTGGATTCAACTTAAAAGTTAACTAACTGTCATTATTCACCTTATTATCATTATTCACCTTATTATGCAGGTTGTATTTTCCGACAATTGTAGTTAACTTTCAATAAATTGTTTTATGTAAAGTATTTGGGACAGTCTTTTTTCTGATCTGAAAATATGTAAAACACTCCAATTTATTAAGAATTAAAAATAAAATCTTCATCATGTATAGTCTGAGTTTGAAAACGTTCCGAAAATTTGGTTAAGGAAATGAACTTTTACATTTTTTTATTTCCTGTCAGATTGTGTGTGTAGCAAACTGCTTAATGATTACGAGTATTAATTTACTGAAAGTATTTTAAAAATGAAATTATATAGGAAAGACTATTGACGATAATGCTGTAATTTGATTATTTATTTACCAACATTTCTTAGAAGGATTCTTACAGTTAGTTAGTTTTTTTTATTGAAGGAATTTGATTTAATTATCTGTTTCAACTTCACTTGCTATTAGATACTACATCTTCAATTTCAAATACTTAATTTATCTATATTTTTCAGAAACCATTGTGGAGTTGGTTGAATGTTAAGTAGATATTATATTATTCTTTGTTTGTTTACGAACGGTTAGTGACAAATCATATATGTATCCTGTAGTAAGGCGCGAACTATCAAGGATTCGGTTTGAAACCGAAAAATAAACTATTTATGCATTTCTGATAATATTTGTTTCCTGAAGGATAGTTTTGAGTTATGTAGTTAATGTTTAAGCATTCTTTGGGAAATAACACCGCAATACTTAAAATAACTGTATCTTTCCAAACGATTCGGGGCCTGTGTCGGACCCCGTTGTCAATAGTAAAGAAACTATTAGAAAACTTAATGGTCCTGTCGTTGTGTACAACTCAGTATCGGTATAGTTCATAAGGTTTTTCCTTGGTTTTGGTCTACGATTTTAATGGGATCACTGAGATAACAGAATTCTTTGATCGCTTTTTTGGCGAATCTTATAACAAAGTCGCACCTAGGAGCGCCACATAAAATTCTGAAGATCACCCTTTCAAATTCTAACAATGTGGAATGAAGGTTATTATTACATGATCTTTAGAAGTTTCTTTGCTACTTTGTATTTTATCAAATTTAATTCTCTTAGTTACATCATACGTCACATAATATTTTCATACATTTTAATTTTAAATTTTAGAATTGTGCCTTTTTTCATAGTTTCTGTGCCATTGACAAAAGGGACTGGCCGCGACCCCGAAATGTTTGGAAAAATATAGTAATTCCAAGTATGGTGGTGTAATTTACCAAAGTGGTTAAAAATCTTATATTGCATATAACAATGAAAATAACTGATGTGTAATTTGACACCTAGAACCTTGCAGTGAATATTTTGGTTATGTTATCATTTGAACATAATATCTGGACTTCATAATTCCCTGATACTTCAATGTAAATAGTTGTATTGATCAATTTTGAACATATGAATCAATCCTAATCAACACCGTTACATAATTGATACTACAAATATAGCTCCAATTCGATGTCTCAGATTGTCGTTTGTTGCAGAACTAAAGAGTATCTAGGCAATGTTTAAAAATATATTAGCTGTTTTTCTTTCATAACACGTAAACAAATCCTTAATAGGGAAACCCTTCATATGTTAGTAATCATAGTTACATTGTCTTCTAAAGTCTATTCTTTGAAACGTTTGGTTTTCCTTCAATATACGTCGTTTTATTTCGATTGTGTTGTTATTGCCCAAAAAAAACATAAAAGTAATCATAGTTACATTGATATTAGTTCTTTATAAATGACATTCACAGACTCTATGCTGAAGAAAACAAAATTTGATAATCAAAATAAGTATTTACTAAATTGTTCACTAGTGTTCAATTTCAATTTCTTTAGTATTTAAAACGAAACATCCGAGCCCGATTCATTGAATTTAGTGGGCCTTGCACCCAAAAAACTATCCACTCCCTGCACAACAATAACAAGAACGTTTCAAGCCATTCTTCGGTTTCCCCGAACGAACAGCGTTGCCGAATTGAACTTGTACACTATTAAAATAGTATAAAGGTAATTAATTCACAACAAAAGATTGTTCATAAACAATAAATATTCGTAATTTTCTCCTTAAAAAGTGTATTAAAACCACTTGAGACGCTATTTTACAATTAACATTAATTCCATTCAATTTCTCTCATGGGTTCCAATATTAACAATTTTAAATGAATGATACATTTTTTAATTAATCTGTACTTCTTTGTTTGATATAACAGTGAATAATTTATGTGCTTGAAATATATCATACAGTGTCGATAGTTGCTTCTGTTGAAAGTCTGTAAAGCTGAAGGTTTGAGCTCAAGTTTAATTATTTTCATTCTTTCCTAATAATATGTCGGATCTTTTTTCATTATTGAAAATATACTTTACATGTTTAAATTAATTGTCCTTTTTTACTTCTTTACTACATCTTGCATGTCAATACTTCTACTAATGATGTTTTACTACTTATTCACCGACAAATATTAGAGTATATTTATCAACCTTTTAAGTATAAAATCTCATTCCATATAGTCCTACCTAGTAGAACTCATTTAAACGCGAGGTAATGATGGTATGCTTAGTATTCATATTGATTCGAGATGAGATTGTAACAGTTCTCAAATGATACTTTGGATACATAAATGTCCTCAAATCATAACTAGTATGTGAATATTTATTTAAAAGTTTTCGTTTAACGTTATTCCGAGTATTCGTTAGCATACCGTTTAATGCAGTAATAACTTCATGAGTAAGGTTGAATGAAGGGTCCTTTAATTAGTTTATGTTTTCCTTATCAATTTCTTAATAATCAAGGTCTAAACTGTATTAAGACCTGTTGTTATGTTCATATTAGAAACTTTGTTTAGAATAATACTTAAATGGCTTTAAACTGCAACAGATGATGTGGTCTTTCCAGTCTAGAATCAACGCTATTTGAATCTGTACATATATAATGTTTTTTTTGTCCTGTCCCCCAAAACATACAAATGTCCTTGAATAATACGTTGGACATATAATATTTTTGATACCAGGTCACAAACCATACAAATGTCCTTGAAAAATACAAGTATGGCGCGCTTAACTGAAGCAATAAAATCGTAACAAAGGTAGACCTTCAGCAATTCGTTAGCAATTAAAAGTCTACACATTTTAACAAAGAAAACATTAAAATAAATATTTTTGTTAATTGTCAAGGGGTGAAAAATTGAGAGGGGTTGAAGGGGTAGAGTTACTGAGTTACTGCTCTGGTGAGATTCAATAGCAATTAGTTAGCAATAAAATACGCCTCCAAGATCACCCCGATAGATATGGCTATGCTAACTTTAGTCTAAAATTGGCATAGCCAGTTTCACGGAAGGGGATGAACGAATGAAATCGTAACGAGGGTAGAACTTTAGCAATTAATTAGCAATTAAAACTTTACTGATTTTTACAAAGGAAAACATTGAAATAAATATTTTTCTTACTTGTCAAGGGGTGAGAAATTGAGTAGGGGATGAAGGGGTACTTTTTAGGTTTATAGTCTGGGGCCATTCGATAGCAATTAATTAGTAATAAAATACACCCCCAAGATCATACCGATAACGACGTTCGTTCCGGAGATATAGATATGGCTATGCTAACTTTAGTCTAAAGTTGGCATAGCCCCAGTTTCACGGAGAAGGCTGAACGTATGAAATCGTAACGAGGGTCGAACTCCAGCAATTAATTAGCAATTAAAACTCTACTGATTTTAACAACAAAAAATACCGAAATAAATATTTTTGTTCTTTGTCAGGGGTTGCGACATTCAGTAGGGGTTGAAGGGGTAGGTTTTGGGTATTCGCCCTGGTACTATTCGATAGCAATTAATTAGCAATAAAATACGCCCCGAAGATAGATAGATGTGGCTATGCTAACTTTAGTCTAAAGTTAGCATAGCCACTGTTTCTCGGGAGGGGTGGGAGCAATAAATTTAATTTTTGCGTAATAAATTAGCAATAAATTCTGGAGTAGGTCCCGTTTGGGTGTTATGAAATGGCTCTGCTAGCTTAACACACATTATTATTATATAGTAATTAAACGCTGATAAAAATTGATAATCGCTAATAATAGAAAAAAAAATTCTTCAATTAGTTAACAACGCCATTTTTAAGTTGTTCAATTCAGATTCCTGTTGAGAAATTTTTATAAATAAATACTAATTAATGACAAGCCACATTTTCTTAGATATCTATGTTTTGATGGTTTATTCAAACATATACAAATGGAAAAATCGCTTGCAACAGCCTTCGCATTTGCATATTATGATTGCTCCGTTATTATCATTTGTGGCTAAATGGAGTTTAGGTATTCTATTTTACTAAAATTATTACATAAATCTATATTATCCAAAATATATAAATAAGTGTCTGGTTAAAATTAAAATTTGCATTAAGATTATTTATTATAACGATATAGTTACACAGGTACCATTCCTTAGCAATTTTTCGAACGGACTCGTACAAATAAATTTTTAAGGAATGGCCCAAGATATTCAATATTTATGTGAATTTATGCTTTAAATTTTGGAAAATCGAGATGAGGGATCTCTAGATAAATTCTTCTGCTTTCCAACAATAGTTTATTCATAATGATAGGGTCATCCGGTGAGGTAATATAACCTAAAAATATCTCTGCCTTAGGATTGACTGAAATTTTGCAAAAACTACTGGGACTACAGTATTTATTTTTAGAATATGAATAGGGTATGAGAGATCTATTGTTTTAGTTAAAATATTTTATCTATAATATATATATATATATATATATATATATATATATATATATTTGTTTTTAAGTTTTCGCGGACACTAAATACTATATTCGAGTAACTAGAGGCGAAAGCAGAAGGCTACGAGAATTATGCGAACCGACCTGAAGAGGGCAGATGTGACTCTGCCGAAACGTCGTCATTTTACCATCAATCCCGACAGGGATCAGTTATCAACTACGCAGATGAATTTCCGGAAACCACCTAAAACCTATATATATATATATATATATATATATATATATATATATATATAATATATATATTGTAACATTACATTTTTGCCGCGGAGTATAACTAGCATAAGCCGTCAAAGAACAAGTAAACGAAGAAATATCTGAGGTTTGATTTATGCAAAACATATTTTAAATAGCCTACACTGGACGTTGGATGTGTCACTTATCTACAATAACTGTTTTCTTGTAACTAAAACACGAGTATTGACTTCGAATATTAACACCAACGGATAGTATAAAATTATCTTCAAACGTAAACACTTACCTTTTTTTATTATTCTGTAACATTTGTGTTATTGCGATAGGCAATATTGGAAATATTCTCGCTTTGTATTTGGTATTGATTTGTTTTCATGTAAATTTATTCTAGGTTAAGATATTTGGTTAGATTTTCTTGACATTCGAGGCGATTTTGCTAAGGGCGGAATCACACGATCTAAATAGGTTAATGGCATTTATGGGAAGAAGATGTAGAAAAGTAGAGTCGAACACGGGACATTTCGAGCATAGATGTTGTGGAATGTCGTAGAAGAATGTAGGGAACTGTAGTGAATTTAAGACGACGTTAGTAGATTTGGATAGGTTGGTGGGATTTTTGAGATGTGAGTTGTCGGAGGGGAGTCGGCCGTTGACCGTCCTCGTGAAAGGTTGTTGCCTGTTGACCGTCCTAGTGTAAGGATGTGTGTAGTACTTGGGAAGAGAGGTTATGGTGAAATGTGGTGATAGATGTCTAGAAGTGTAATCTGAGTTTATAATGGCAATTTTGTGCCAATCATGTTTGGGATTTAGTTGGATACACGTTTATCGTTGGTTCCGTTATTAGTTTTGTGATATTTTTGGATTTTAACGGAAACCATACTCGTGTGAGGATTTAAGACAAGTTCATCACTCACTCTCTCGTGGATCTGCAGTGTCAGCAACGTTTGATTGATGTTTCCATTGGCAGTTTGGTGATATTTTTTGGAAATTAGTGGAAACACATTCTCAGTTGTGAGGATTTGATTGTTGAATATTTGCATGTACTCCCGTTGACCTTCCTGGACGACTAACTGATCAACCACCATCTGAACATCGTACGTAAGAACTTTAGCCCATCCAAGACCTTGATTTCTTCAGTGTATGGGGCCATCAACTTCACTTAGTTTGCCGAAGTTTTGGCAAGTCTTGTAATCGAGTTCTATTTTAGGTTATTGGGAACAGGTAACCTTGTTGGTTACCGTATAGCAACGACGGTGTATGTTTGCTTCGATTCTACAGAGGACAGCTGAGCATTGTGTCATCGCATTTGAACAAGGTACCTTTGTAATTTGTTTCAGTGTATTTGTTTTGCTCATAATTTGCTTTTCACATTAAGGATAATTGATTTATCTGAATAACTTATTGGATTTATTAAAGAACCTGATTATTTAGTCAAACTTTGACTGTTAATTTGCTCATATATATTTGATTATTGTGCATTTCCTGTAGTGTTAAATTTTGAATATCATTTCATTATTATTGTTTTATTGGATATAATATGTTATATTTGGTATTATGTGAAAGCTCGAAACGTCGACTTGTTAATTGAATTATTTTGGATGTTTTAAAGATAATATTTGTTTCTAGATTTATGAAATCATTATTGATTTTTCTTGAAGTTTAAATGTAATTAAACACTTTTGTCAGTAACTGAATTTTTGGCTTTAGATTTCAGAATAACAGTACAGTTATTGAATTTGATATAATTTTGAATTATTTACAGTTTAGATGTCAGTTTTGACTTTGATATTATTTTGAATATTGCTCGTTTAAGTAACTCATTTCTGATTTAAGATATATGGTGCATGTTTACGGATCACAACAACATTTGAAGATTTTGATTAATGCTTTTGATAACATCTGTTTATTTTATCTAGGTTCACTTGATCATTAATTGATTATTACATTTGTTGATTTTGGTAATAATTTGAACTTAGTGTATCAGGTATGTAATGTTGATTCTTGGTTGAACTATTGATATGTGTATGTAGGTACAGGTAATTGGCTACATGTCGACTTGTGTGTTTGATATTTTTGCAGGATTGTATTGAAATAATTTACAAGTTCATTAAATTATTTACTGTTTTATGAAGAGTTTTATTGAAGTAGGTTTGTTGTGACGTAACTGACAATATACTGAGGTTTTATTAGCCATGGAGCCCTTATCTATAGATTTCTTGTAGCCGCGGAGGATTGGTAGGTTATCTTAGGCGGTTAGCTGGGGTAAAGAGGCAGAGAATCTACCTGGCGCCCAGAACATCTTCATATTGGAAAGTTAACTAACAGTAGGCTTGGCCCTTGTTTGTTAACCCACTACCGTCTCCACTGAAGCTGCCGTGCACCCTGGTGTGTCAACGTTTACCACATGAGCCGTAATAATGTGGTAGGTTAGCCATTACATCTAGGCAATAACCGAACGTTTTTGGCATTACAATATGGGATTATTTATTTGTTTGGAATTTTGGATAAAGATTCCATTATCTAAGAAACCAATTAACGAAGTTGAGCTTGTTGTAACTCATTTTGTAGGCCATAGTAGCAAACACGGTTTCATAGGTGGATTTTAAAAAACTAAATTGTTACCGATTTTTTGAGGTTTAAAAAAACAAAAACGCATCTATAAAAATGTTGAATTTTATGTCAATGTTTTATCATTAGAACAAGTTGATGTCGGTTTTGTTCTATTATTATTTTTATCACGTATTTTCGTAAATCACCTGGGCTAAGGGTGAATTTTTTGGTAAGCATATCTACCTTTACTGATGTACAGAAAATGTATATTAGCTGGATTAAGTTGGTTAAGGACTTAGTTGCTAAAGGATTTATCATAATTTTTTCTGTGCTTTTTGAGTTGATATTTGGGATATTTATTTTTTTAATAATATTAACGTAATTTTCTTAACATGTAACAACTTTCAGTAGAAGTATTTTATGAGGTTTCAAATATTTTATTATGATTCACATACGGCAGCATTCCATTCTTACCTACTAGACTAGATTGTTGATATGGATCTCTAATCCGTTCATAACTGGTTGTTCTCAGTTGCTCTCAACATAACAAATGTTGGACATCATAGCTAAAGGATTTTGAATGGTCATAAAATCTAATTTTACATTTTATTTTTGAGGGTTTAAATTTTTTTAATACCTTACATATAGACTTTACTGACTCAGGATTAATTCTGATGTTTGTTGCAAGAAGTTGTGGGAAGTTATTTATAAACAAAAGATAGTTGAAAAAGGACTATTTTTAGCTTTTCCTTTGTAACATATTTTCTATAGGTTATTATAGGCTGTACAGAAAAAGTATCTTATAAAAGAGTACGGTAGAGTCGAAATTTCTACATGCATTGCAGTTTAAGAATATTTGATAATTTACTCAAAATTCTAGTCTATTTTTCAACATTCGTTATTAGCCATAATTTTAGGCACGCAATTGGCCTAAACTTCAGTACATAATTTCCGATTAATAAAATAGTACTAATTTTTTAGAGTTGTCTATTAACTTAGAAATATTTTAATTTCCGTGTAAAATATCAAATTTTACTCTTATGGAAATTAAATAACATAATGTCGAGATGTAATGTAGTTAATAGTATAAATATGGAATATAATTTATTGAATAATAAATGATGGCTACTACAAATTAATACCTAATAATTGCTTTTCGTTTCATAATGAACTATGCAATTCGTTGATAGCATTGTTTAGTAAATATATCATCACAATGAAAATAACAAATTGCTGTGGTTTAAAGAAAAACCAATTACTACTGTTTAATCAAAATTTTAATTAAAGTGCAGGCTACATGACATTTTCTGAAGCATTTGGAAACTTTACGTGTATATGAATAATAATGTTTGACAACGAGATATCAACTAAGAACAGTGTTTAAGGTTAACTGCTTTCCAGTTATATAAAACGGTTGAAGCATCATAACTGCTGGGTTGTTAAAAACTACAGCTCTATAGTTCTTCACGACCACCAATAATATTTGCTATCTAATAACGTACTGACATTCAATGATGGCAATTAAATAACAATTCTAAGTTGTTAGAATGCTTTAAGCTACATTTATTCATTAAATAACAATACTAATTAACTCATTCTTATCACGTTCACTTACTATTTAGACTTTATGACTCAAGTCAACTATTACCTGTATCCCTGCATAAACTTTATATGAAAATTCAATTTACGGTTTATAAAACAAAAAATCCTTATAAACACCATCAAAATAGCTGGTCTTTAGAAAGTAAATATCAATTTTTCATGACGCCTGGTTTCAGTGTGCGACTTATACTATGATTGTGTTTCAAGGAACCATATATTTATTTGCTAGAGTTGTATTTTGTTATAATTATTTTTAGCTTTTTAGTTATAGGTAGAAGTCGGTTATATATTTTTCAAAAATGTTTTATTATATTGTTACGAAATTTACCCAAAGCCGACCCTATTTCATTTCAATACGACAACAAACGCTTTGAGATCAAAAATGGTTCTCGAAAAGATTCGGCACCTGTAGAAGTGGTGATGATTTTTACTGGAGAATTCGACACTGGTTTTAGAAAGGAAGCACGCCACGATCGCGAGTTCAGTTATACCGCGACGACTAGCGTATATTGGAATGTTATTGTTATATTTGAATCAGCTGTTTTAATGTAAATAAAGTTCTAGAAAAGTGAAAGTGAATATGAGTTTTATAATTTTAAATTGAACCCACGGACTTTACAACAATTTGGTGATCAGAAGTAGAGAATTAAGTGCAGTTAAAATCGTACATTAATTTATGAAAACTCGTAGTATGGAAAAAAACCGACGAAACTACCGAAAAATATATCAAACAGGTTACGGACGGACTAGACGAAAAAATAGCACAGATTCTGGAAAAACGTGACAAGAAGGAGAAAAAACATCAAGAAGAAATTCAACAAAGGTTAGTGAAATCTTTTGATGATAAACTTAAAGTTGAATTAGGAAATCTTGTCACTAATATCGATGAAAAACAACAAAATCTTGTTTCCACGATGGAAGAAAAACGACAAAATCTGGTTTCCATGATGAAAAGTGAACAACATAATTTAATTGAAGGATTGTTCTCGAAATTTGAACAAAAACAAGATCAAACTGAATTAAAACGACAAAATGAATTTGAAATAACTGAAGAAAAAAGACAAATGCAATTTGATCAACTAATACAAATAGTATCACTAGTTAACAAAACAGTTAATGAAAGAATGCAAACAGTAGAATCAGATATAAAAGAGATAAACGACGACATAAAGATCCTGAAAAATAATGTGGAGGCCCTTGAAACCAAAGTAGATGACATCGATTCCATACAGAGCCAGGTGAAATTTGAAATCAGTGCTATTCAAAACAAGGTAGAAACAGAAATCAAAAAAATGCAACAGGACTTACAGCGAGAAAAATACCAGCACACCGTGAGTACCAAAGGTTCCGTTAACAAACCGCCCACATTTGAGGGCAGCTCATCTTGGCCCATGTAGAAACGGCAATTTGAAGTCTATTGAAGTGAAATGGATGGGATAACCAAGAAAAATACACGTCTCTGGTAATTTTGTTAAGAGTTCCGGCCCTAGAACTCCTCCAAAGCATTCCAGTCGATGAACAAGGCAATTTCGACAAGATTATCGCCATCCTGGATAAACGTTACGACAATCAATCCTTGAGCCAGGTATACCAAGTCCAATTCGAAGCAGAGATTAGACGGTTAGTACACTTGTCCTACCCAGACCTGCCAGAGGAAACGAAAGACCAGTTGGCCACACAGAGTTTCATAAACGGCATCAGAGATGTGGAAATACAAAGAAATTTAAGATTGAGTGGCGTCCAGAAGAGCAATGAAGCTCTACTTCGGGCTTTGGAAGTAAAAGCCGTCATAAACATGTCCAAGCCGAGGGTCCGAGCAGTTTTCTTTAACCAGAAAGAGTCAGAATCACCATTTCAAGCGCTGCTGACTGGCCTGAACAACCTGGGCGAAGTATTCTCCAGAATTAATAACGCCAACCTGAGATTCAACCCGAAGAAGTGTTTCTTGTTCCAAAAAGAAGTAGAGTTTTTGGGCCACGTCGTTTCCGAGTCAGGAATCCGCACCAACGAGGACAAGATAGAAGCGATCCGTGATTGGCCAATCCCCAGAGACAAGCATGAACTCCGAAGCTTCTTGGGCCTCTGTTCATACTATCGGTATTTTGTTGAGGGATTTGCCACCATTGCCGCGCCTCTACATCGGCAGACCACTGAGAAAGGGACCTTCCGTTGGAATCAGGATTGCGAAACATCTTTCAGACGACTGAAGGCAGCACTATGTTCTAGTCCAATCCTAGCATTTCCTACACAGTCCGGCAAGTTGATTTTAGACACCGACGCGAGCAAAACAGGTTTGGGGGCCGTCCTATCTCAGATGCAGGATGGTGAAGAGAGGGTGATCGAGTACTACAGCCGTGGATTCTCGAAACCGGAAAGAAATTATTGTGTCACCAGAAAGGAACTTCTTGTAATAATAAGGGCTGTAGACAATTTCCACAAATACCTCTATGGTCGTCATTTCTTAATACGAACAGATCATGTCGCAGTCAAATGGCTGCTGGACATGAAGACACCGGAAGGACAACTGGCCAGGTGGATGGAGAAATTACAGCAATACGATTTCAAGGTGGAACACCGTGCCGGCCGTTTGCACAATAATGCCGATACCCTATCCAGAAGACCCGGTAGAGCGGAATGCGGACATTGTCTGAAAACGGAGAGGGTATCTCCATCAGGCAGATCCGAGTGCAGGCCAATGAAGACTGGACAACGGAACAGTGCATCCAGGACCAAAGGGCTGATCCAGACATCGAACCAATCTTGTCACTCAAAGCGCGAGGGGCACCCAGGCCACGATGGGACGAGGTAGCTAGATACTCCGGCGTGCTGAAATCGTTATGGGCTCAGTGGGACTCTCTAGATCCTTAGACAAGGGAATGCTCAAGCGAGTTTGGGAAAGCGCTGATGGACGAGAAACCAAGTCCCAACTGGTAGTTCCGAAGAAAAAGGTACCAGCCATCCTGACCGAAGTACATGATGAAATTACCGGAGGCCACCTGGGCATGAATAAAACCCTAGACAAAGTTCGCCAGCGGTACTACTGGGTGAATTACTTCGAAGACGTCAGAGTGCCGCAAATGTGCCACCTGTGCAGCCAGTAAGGGCCCGAAGACCCGGACCTAGGGCAGAATGCAGCAGTACAATGTGGGCGTCCCCATTTGAGAGAATTGACATCGATGTCGCTGGTCCGTTTCCCGAGTCTGAGAGGGGGAACACAATACATTTTGGTTGCAATGTATTCCTTCAGCAAATGGCCTGAGGCATATGCGATACCCAACCAAGAGGCAACCACAGTAGCGACGGTGCTAGTAGAACCACTATTTAGCAGGTTTGGCGTCCCGATGGAACTACATTCAGACCAGGGGGGTAACTTCGAATTGAATGTATTCCAGAAGGTCTGCACGATGTTGGGGATCAGGAAAACGAGAACAACACTATTACACCCACAGTCAGACGGAATGGTGGAAAGATTCAACAGGACCTTGGAACAACACCTATCCAAGGTCGTCAGCAATAACCAGCGTGATTGGGATGAGCATATTCCCCTATTCCTGTTGGCTTATCGCTTTGCCGTACATAATAGTACAGGCCTGACCCCAGCCAGTGTCCTATTCGGAAAGGAGCTGCGATTACCCTGCAATTTGGCATTTGGCTCCCCAGAAGAACCTCCTCAAGACATCGACGATTCTGCCGACCAGCTCCGACATAACATGCTGGCAATACACGAATTAGCCCGAACGCAGATGTTGGCCACCAGTGACCGGAAGAAGACGCGATACGACCTCAAGGCCAATTCAGTCGGGTTCCAGGAGAGGGACAAATTCTGGCTGTACAACCCCCAACGGAGCAAGGGTAAATCCCCAAAATTTACACTCGCCTGGTATGATTCATACGAGGTGGTCAAGAGGCTTAATGACGTCGTCTATCGGATCCGTCGAAACCCCAAGGCTAAATTGAAGGTGGTTCATTTAGATCGACTGGCTCCCTACCATGGAGGGGATGTTTCTGATCGGGACGATCAGGATTAAAGGGGGGGCAGTGTTACGAAATTTACCCAAAGCCGACCCTGTTTCATTTCAATACGACAACAAACGCTTTGAAATGAAAAATGGTTCTCGAAAAGACTCGGCACCTGTAGAAGTGATGATGATTTTTACTAGAGAATTCGGCGCTGGTTTTATAAAGAAGGGACGCCACGATCGCGAGTTCAGTTATACCGCGACGACTAGCGTATACAGGAATGTTATTGTCGTATTTGAATCAGCTGTTTTAATGTAAATAAAGTTATAGATAAGTGAAAGTGAATATTAGTTTTATAATTTTAAATTGAACCCACGGACTTTACAACAATATATTAGATTTGGTCCAACCAGTAGGATAGGTGTGTCCCCTTTAACGCTGGCATTTGGGCTGTGGTATTTTTTATGCCTGTATTACAGAAACCCTCTCCGGAAAATTGTCTACAATTATTTACAATGCTATTTATTTTATTTCACTATTTAATATTTTTGTTAATTCCTTAAAACTAAATCGTCTCCTTTCCACATGCAATATAACATGAGCTCCTTCCCATTTTTTTAAATAAAGAAGCTAAACAGTTATTCTTACTCTGACATGCTTGAGTAAACCAGACAGACTCATAGTTTAAGCATGTCAGAAACTGCTCTAACCACCTTCAGAATTAAAGTGAAATCGGTAGAGCATATAAAAAATTTTAAAGTAGGCGTCCCATATAAGGTTAAACTGCATACCCATTTTCAATTTCATGGCAGGGAAAAATTTACGTCCATTAAACTACAATCCCGATTTTTTAACAATCCATTGAGCGTAGAGAATATACTGTTTCTAGTTGAGAACCTTCATCAGTTACACTTCCGTCAACTCATTTCGCTTTAAAGCTTGACGATTATTTGTCATTGAAAGAATTAAATAATTTCTTAAGTAGTAAATATTGTCAGGTTGTGCAGTGTGTTTTATATTTCAATATATAAATTATTATTTATTTTATTTTTTATTATTATTTTTCAATATATAAATTATTACATATATATATATATATATATATATATATATATATAATTTTATAAAATGGTAAACTAAGTACAATACGATTTCCACAATTTGGAAGCCTTGTTTTAAAAAATTTAAACTGGAATTTTATGATTGTTGCTTTCTTAATACTTTTTTGTATTTTGGAAAAATGTGTGTTCTTAAATTACTCCAATACTATTACCAATAAATATGTAGTTTTTGTGAGTAGTATAAAAAAAACAGATTTGCCATTTCTTTCTATTTTAACATGTTGCCTTTCAAAATTATAGTTTCTATAGTTTATACCTTATAGTTTACCTACCCGTGAGTATAATGTATATAATTTTGCCAACCACTTTCTTTATATGGTTTGCACCTGAATCTGCAAAGGAACTCGTAGTAAGGCAGGAAGCAACACAATTATAATTCAGAGAGGATCTCCCAAATACATTCAAGAATATTGCGGCAAAGCATTAGTTATGCACGATTTCCGACTCCGTCAACGCCATACAGCCTAATGGAAAACCGTGGAAAGGAAAATTTGCGATACTTCCATGGATATCACGTAAGATGTGCTTTATCGGATCCACACTGGGTTTTCCCACATTCCGAATAACTGGGTCATATCCCTAGGGAGGATATATTTAAGTCAAACAAAGTTACTTTAAAAGTTTCTCGTGAGCAAGTTCAATTACACAGAAGTTTTGACATGTGTCATATTTTGTTTGTTTATTTATGGCATAATAGAAAGCTGTAATTATTAAGTAACGCATTGCCGTGACTTAACCGATACACATTTGTGGAACTCAGAGGCGTCAGAGGATGAAATGAATATACAGTAATTTAATTACTCCCAAGCACACTACACGAGGTCTACTATACAGGGAGTAAACAGTTTGATTTCATATATTTTAGGTGGAGATAGCAGACAACCAATCAAACAAAAAACACTCATACTATTAAGGTATGTAGGCCTTAATACACAATAAAATCTAAAATACATTTTAATGTAAATTGTTTGCCTTTGTGACTAAGGTATTTCTGAAATAGATTTCGTATTAGCTATTAATTTTGGGAAGAAAAATTCCTCAAATTATGTTTGGCATAAGTATAAGAGGTATAAGAAGATATTTACAGATGATTTAGAAAGAAGTCGACAAATGTAATGCAAAAAGAAGTATTTTAACCACTAAATTGTTTAGAAAAACCCTTAGTTAAATTCAATTCTCGGCTAGACAAATCTAAGTACTAATAAATAAACTACTGTTATTATTTTTAATAGAAAAATTGCACAATTTAATCCACTTCTTACAAAAATCTAGAATTTATTTCTATAAATATAAACTACACTAAGAAGTTGCCTTGAGAATGTAAAAAACAAACACTACAATAGCCACGTTATCTTGGTTGGAATGAACAGTGAACATATCAGTTATCGGATGTTGTCTTACGTTCCATCAGTTTGCTATTTTATTTTTACTAGCGATCGCCCAGTGATCGAAATTCGACCAATATAATTGTTAAAAATTTAAAGATAATATACTTATATGAATTTCCATATTTATAACTTGTTTTCCTACTATTATACACATTTATATCCTTATACAAAATAGTTCACCACGAATATATCTAAGTAAAAATATGTGTCGCAAAGCATAATAATTTCAGTTTTGTTGTCTTAAGGTTCCAGTTAACGTACATGTAAGGTGCAAAGGTATATTCAATAAGCAAAATCAAATAACGTTCTGGTCCTAAATAATAAATAATAAAATGTACAAATTTTCATGCCATCATACTATTATTGAATAAATTAAAAATACAAATAGCCTTCGAGAGCAATTTTTTAAAAAAAACTTAATTTGAAATATTTAAAAATATGTTAAACAATTTTGCTCTTTAGCGGGGGAAAGTTTAATAACGATAGTTCAGCTATTATGGAACCAATAGGGCAATAACTGTTATTAACGGAAAATTTTGACCGTTTGATCACAACTCTTTACCGACACTAAAGGCGGTCAATTGGCCATTAAAAAACTCAAAAAATGGGTTCACCAACAAAAGCAAATGGTACCGAACTTTTTTGCATTTGCGTATTTATACATACATACTAAAGAAAACATAATTATATAAATCGGTTGAGGGACAGAAGAGAAAATGGTACCTTACCGTTTTGTCCTTGTCTATTTATATATAGATAGATGATCAGAGAAAAGGTTTGGCAATATAAAATGATTACCAAAGCCAATTGATGAATTTAGTAGCAACATTTGAAGGTCAATGTAAAATCCTTTGTTGATGACTGTAAAAATGAGTTTTAGATTCAAACCGTTTCCATTTTTTTGACCAAAATGTAAGTCGTTTAAAAAAATATATAAGAGTTTTGATTTATTTTCAAGTGAACTAGTGATCATCAAAATTTTTGCACCCATACTGAAATGGAATGGGGGTTTAACTTGATATGTTGCTAACAATTTAAAGAACGATCATGCCAGAGTACTTACATGTGTCTTTGTCTTGCACTGCTAACCGTTCTGTAGTGTTGAGGTGGACTGTATTTTGAGGAGCTGACCCCGCACTGCCTTTTAGTGGATTTTACTGTGTCTATTTCACGACCGGTCTCATTTCACTTAAAACTACAACAATGAAGAACTAGAGAGATTAGTCCTTTTACGAGCGAGAGTGTCTCAACTGTCCGAGGCCGTGGATCAAGCGACTCTGGCAATGAGTGTGCGCGTAAAATTCACCAACAAAAAAATACAAAAGAAAAGATTCGGAATTACACTGCTAATCCAAAACGTTTGTTCCAAAATATATACACTACTCTACTAATAAATGTTAATGAATCCTCAACATAAACCGCCCTCCGAAATACAAGGTATTTCAGCCAGCTAACCCGGAGGGCGCGGGTAGTGGACATAATTTTACAAAAGGTCTTTGTAAAGACCCAGTGGCTGTACGAACTGTAGCCACTCTCGAGATCCCGTCAGAGCCCGGATGGAGTTCTTCAACTCTCCCTAACTGCCATTTGAGTAGCGGTATATTATCACTCTTAATAAGTACTAAATCGCCAACATGCAAAGACTGCGACATGTCATTCCACTTTTGACGTTGCTGCAGCGTGTGTAAATATTCGTTATGCCAACGTTTCCAAAAAACCTGATGTATTTTCTGGATCAATTGCCATCTATTCAATCTATTACAGGGAATGTGAGTAACAATAGGCACAGGAATAGTAGTTAATGGAGCTAAAGTGAGAAAATATCCGGGAGTAAGGACTGATAAATCATTAGGATCCGAACTCATGGGGTATAGAGGACGGGAGTTTAGAACGGCTTCGATCTGGGTAAGAACTGTATTCAATTCCTCATATGTTAGAATTTGCGATCCTACGATTCTTAAAAGATGCGATTTGACTGACTTCACAGCGGATTCCCAAAGGCCTCCAAAATGTGGAGCCGAAGGGGGATTAAACGCCCAAGTAATATTCTCGGTAGCTACGGCGTTGGCCATATAATCATTGAGGATTTTATATGCACCAACAAAATTGGTACCTTGGTCAGAGAATACATGAGAACATCTTCCTCGTCTCGCTATGAGACGTTTGAGACAACAAAGATATGTTTCAGCTGAGAGACTAGAAGCCAGTTCGAGATGAAGAGCTTTCGTAACAAAACAAACAAAGAGACAAATATAAGCTTTTGAGGCTGGACACCTCGTCGCTTCCAAGGAGTCACAAGAAAAGGTCCAGCGTAATCAACACAGACCATTGAGAAGGGTTTAACTTCTGAGATCCGTGGTGCGGGTAAATTACCCATAAAGGGTTCAAGAGCTTTGGGCTTAACCTCAAAACATCGTAAGCAATTAGAGAGAGTACGCCTAATTACTCTGCGAGCTGATAAAATCCAAAAGTGTTGAGAGATTAAAAAATACAGAGTTTGAAAACTAGGATGTAGGTTTTCTATGTGGTAATTTTCAATAATCAATTGAGTTAGACGATGATTTTGAGGCAACAAAAGAGGAAACCTTTTGTCATAGGGAAGTTGAGAGGCTTGTAAACGACCGCCCACCCTGAGGAATCCATCACTATCAATGAACGGGTTGAGTTTTCTCAGAGTTTTAGGTAAGCGTCGTTTATTTTCTATTATTTCAAGTAGATCTGAAAATTCGAGATGTTGTACTCTTTTAACTAACATGAGAAGTGCTTGAAACAACTCGAGTAATCTGAAATGAGTAAATAACTTAGAGTTAGTGTTTTTGCAATTGTATGTAAAGCGTTTACAATATGCCAAAATTCTTTTGAGTTTGTTCAAAGAGGAGAAACGATTCAATAATGTGTCAATAGAGTTTAGAGAACAAAGAGTTAAGAAAATTTGTGGTTTTTCTTCTACTGTACATTCTGTCTGAAGCAGAATATCCTTTTGAGGCCAATATTCCTTTGATAACAATAACCATGTAGGACCATTCCACCAAAGTTTCTTTTCTACAAGGGATTGAGGAAACAACCCACGACAAGCACAACCCGCCGGGTTGTCTATTGAGGGCACATAAAACCAGTACTCAGTTTTAACTTTATCCTGAATATAGGAGACTCGGTTACTAACGAAAGTTTTCCAGCGATGTGGAGAGGATTTGATCCAAGTGAGAGCTACCATTGAATCAGACCAGGCATATACCGAATCTATATTCAACTTATTTTTGTAAGTATGGACAACAAATTCAATCAAACTTGATAAGAGGACAGCACCACATAATTCCAATCGAGGAATGCTAAGGGTTTTAAGCGGTGCAACTTTAGATTTTGCGTATAGTAACGACACTTGAGCAGGGCGATCAATATAGAGAAATTTAAGATAAATTACAGCAGCATATCCCAACTCAGAGCTGTCAGAAAAACCATGTAGTTCACAGGAAACGAATGAGGTCGAGACTATTTTTCGAGGTATCATGAGATTCGAGAGAGAAGGGCATTCCTGTTTAAATCGTTTCCACTTTTCACGGATATCTGGAGGAGGTGAGTCATCCCAATCACATTTTAGAAACCACAATTTTTGAATGAGGTGTTTAGCAAGAAATGAAAGAGGTGATAATAATCCAATGCGATCAAACGTCCTGGCTAATTCGGAGAGCATATTCCGTTTAGTACAAGAGAGATCTATAGGTGTAATTTGATAGAAGAAAGTATCCAAGTTTGGTTGCCACTGCAGACCTAAAACTTTCAGACTAGTGTCATCATCCGAATAAAATGACATGGGATCTAATAATCTACAATCCTCAGGAATATTTACGAGAAGTTGTATTATCATTTACAAGAATTTGTCGATACATTTGTTGAATGTCAGCGATGAAAACAATAGAGTGTAAACGAAAACGTAACAAAACAGAACTAATATCCTTTTGAAGTTTAGGTCCAACTAAGAGAATGTCATTTAAAGAGAAAGTATTACAGTAATAACTCCGAGGAGGAGTCTCTTCTAAAACTTTTTCCATGTGTCCTTTGTCGAGGTAATCCTGCATGAAGATTTTATAACTATCATAGAGAGAGGGTTGAGCTAAAAGACGTCTTTCCAAGGCAAGGAATCTGCTAAGTGCTAGAAATCGAGTATCAGGAAAAAGAGGTTCGAGATCACGAAAAGGAAGAGAGACAATGTATCTACCACAAGGGGTTCGAGTATGAGTGTCAGCGAAAATTTGTTCACATTTTAGATATTCCGGAGAAGAGGTAATATAGTGGGGAACTTCCTCTAACTGCCAGAACCTGGCGAGTGTGTTTTCTAATGTACAAAAAAGGAGTTCAATTTTGGAACAGAGGCATTGACTTTACCCATAATAATCCAGCCAAAAACAGTATTTAAGGCAACAGGACTGTCTATTCGACTTTGTATTTTTCCATCCTTGAGAATTATTGAGAAGAGATCTGCAACATATCTATCGGAGCAGGAACACCAAAATGTGTATTCGCCAAAATGAGGTTAGAGAATGAATTGGGGCTTTCAAGAGATACAGGTACTTGAGGCATATCTCCACAAATCTTAGGTAATACAAGAGCTTCAATATCGAAGGTAGGAGTTGCTTGAAATACAGGTCTTATGGTGGATGAGAGTGCAGTTGAAGTTTTCAAACCCAACTGCCCGAGGCCATCAACACTGGTAGGAAGTTTGTAACGTTTCAAACCTAGTCGACGGGCACATGGCTCGGAAATGAAATTTGTTTGACTGCCGGAATCTAATAAAACCCTGATCTTTTGGTAATTTCCAAAAGCATTCAAAATTTCCACACAAGCAGTAGAGAGGAGAACAACCTTTCGAGTAGTACTATCAACCGTAGGTACAGTACTAGTGAGTGTTTGAGAAGTAGAGGGCTGATTTTGCTGTGGAATAGCTGGAGTACTAATGTGTGAATCTGAGGTACCCGTTTTTGCAATAGTGCGATGAGAGGTATCAATGTGAAGCAAAGTGTGGTGTTGTTTGTGGCAGCAAGTAGTGGAAGAGAACTGTCCTGCTTACATGTTTGGCACCGAGACAATTAAAACACCAATTGCGCTGCTTCACTATTTCAAATCTATCTTTGGGAGACAAAGTGTTAAACGTAGGACATTTATAAATTTAATGTTCCTCGTTACAATAACTACATTTGTGTACAATACGAGAATCGGTATAGAGTTCTGCGTTACTGATTAATGCAGTTTTAGAAAACCGTTTGATAGATTTTACTTGTGACTGCTTCAGAGGAGGTTTAAAACCTCTTTGCAACATAGCGACCGAATCGTTAGCTTGACAATTTTTCCGGAGAAACTCATAGAGAGCTTGATACGTAGGTAATACTGATGATTCTATAGTGAGTTCAAAACTTTTAAGTAAACTATGAGAAATCTTTTTACTTAACATATTGAAAAGAACAAAGTCCCAGGATCAACGGGAAAGTTTAGATTCTTTAATACAATGAGATTGTTCTCAAAGGTGTCTAACAAAATCTTCAAATCATTCTGAGTTAGCATTATGCGCATTAACAATAGTTTCCCAATGAAGTGTAGCTAAAATTCGTTTATTCTGATATTTTTTCACTAATTTTTCATATGCCGCTTTGTAATTAGCAGGAGAAATTTCAAAATGCTTAATTTCCCCTAAAGCAGAATCTGAAATTAACGAGAGCAGATATTGAAACTTATCCACCTGTGATAAGTCATCATTTGAATGAATGAGCGAATTATACAAACTAATAAATCGTGAGCAATCTTTTATGTCTCCTGTAAACAAAGGAATATTTAACTTTGGAAGCTTCACTTTAGAAGTTTTAGTTTCTTGTAGAGAACAAGCCGACACTTCCGTCTTAAATAACTCCTCGTAAGTGCATCTAATTGAGTAATATTTCTGATCAATATCTTTTCTAATATCCTTTTCTTCCGAAACGTCGGGATTTTCTAAGAGAGCATAATTACTTAAGATACTAGCATGTTGAAAATTAAACTCCGAGTAAAGATCTAACAAATTTTCATAAGGAATTTTGAAATTAGGGCGTAAAAATACATCAGTTTTAGCCTTTTCCGCTAAACAAAAGAGTTCCGAAATTCTTTCAACCGATAAATCCCGGAGTGCTTTGGCTTGATCAATTCTTTTCTGTGTAGCCGCCGCCATCTTATTTACTTAAATGAGAAATGAAAGCCATATTTTTTACACTGTGTGTTGTAAAAAACCGAAAACAATAACAAAAAAATGAGAAGCAGAGAAATTGAGTTATTTTACAAATTCGATGCAGTCGGTTTTGAATACTTTATTTCCACCAACGAGAGAGAGAGAGAGAGAGAGAGAGAGAGAGCAATAACCAATGAGAGAATAAAATAAAATATTCTTCAACTGCAACAAACTTGACCTATATTTATACCGAGAGAATGAGAGAGAGTTGAAAAATCCGATTATACGAATACAAAGAAACCCTAATTAAGTAAAAACAAAACTATATCCACTATATGCTAATGACAAAATATTAAATTTTCCACAAAAATGAGCGAGAAACGATTAGCGAAATCAAAAATAAAATAATTTGTCTTGTAGCAATTTTTTAATGAAACGTAGTGTACACGATGTTTACCATTTATGAGCGCAAAAAACAAGTCGAGTTTTAAACGAGATTCTACGTTGATATTTTACTTAATTGAGGATTTTTCCTGGTCGCAAAATATGCGTGCTATTAACTAATAAAAGCAGTGCAAATCCGACTCGAAGTGGCCAAATTATGAAATGGAATGGGGGTTTAACTTGATATGTTGGTAACAATTTAAAGAACGATCATGCCAGAGTACTTACATGTGTCTTTGTCTTGCTCTGCTAACCGTTCTGTAGTGTTGAAGTGGACTGTATTTTGAGGAGCTGACCCCGCACTGCCTTTTAGTGGATTTTACTGTGTCTATTTCACGACCGGTCTGATTTCGCTTAAAACTACAACAATGAAGAACTAGAGAGATTAGTTCTTTTACGAGCGAGAGTGTCTCAACTGTCCGAGGCCGTGGATCAAGCGACTCTGGCAATGAGTGTGCGCGTAAAATTCACCAACAAAAAAATACAAAAGAAAAGATTCGGAATTACACTGCTAATCCAAAACTTTTGTTCCAAAATATATACACTACTCTACTAATAAATGTTAATGAATCCTCAACACATACTGTTTACAAACTATATCTGCCTATATATTTTGAGTCTTGGAAAAACCGGAAAGTTTGACATTTTTGACCATATCCTTCTTCAGAATATTTTATGCTTCAACACGATCTGTGTTGTTCATAGTGATTGAAAAATTTTTCCATAGTGGCCAAATGGAATTAATTAGGGAACTTATGTTGTCAAATTTGTCATAGTAGTCCATGTTGCTTACAGTGAAGGTGGCGAATATCATTCACGTGGAGAGGTTGAAAGAAATTAATTATTTACCAGTCCTGTTATGTTGTTGAGACAAGAGCGCATCGTTCAACTCATTGCCATATTTGGGAAAGAAGCCCCATCCTTTACTGATGTGAGATGCTGGTATAACGATATAGGCCTTTACATAAATAAAAAAAAATATGCTCATGCCTCAACGCCCATCAATTTTTTCGTGCACTTTATATTTGTTTATAAGGTGAATACAATATTTTCAATTTAATTTACTAATTTACTATTAGTAGTAAAGTTTTAATAATTACAAACTTAAAGTGAACTATCAATATAACGATTTTAATTAACATGTATAACATTTTATCAATAAAGAATGGAGCCAAAAAGCAATAAGATATATGTACAGTAAATCATTTTTGGAGAATTTATTTGACTTATTAGTTTTCCAAAGCCTTGTGTCGGATCTGTTCGAAAGCTTACTAAATCAGCGAAAAGAATAAACAATTCAAAGGTTATCTAAAATGTGCTAAATGTGATTTATTAGTTAGAAATGTGACCTAAGTGACGGTCGATTACAATTAATTGATTATGTAAATAAAGATACATAGATGTGTTTACCTGTATTTTTAAGACTATAACTTGCTAAAAGATATAACACTAAATTGAACGAGTGTTTTTCCAATTCAGTTGTACATAATGTACCGTGACCAGACATAAGGATGTAAATTGAGTTTAAATAAATATTTGTACACTGAATTTTATATTTTATTTGTACCAACTGTGCAGCTTTCAGTAATATTACATACAATTTTTGTACAGATTTCTTCAAAATCTTATAAATTAACTTTCATATTTCTGTCAGTCGAGAAATGAATAGCCAACATAATTTAGATCACAAAATGCAGTAAAAAAGACAATGACTGATTAAAGCATAGTAATAATAAATTAATTACATTTGTATTCTGTATTACTAATATTTATTTTATTAATTAGTATATTAATTATTTTAATTCTAATTAGAGTATTATTTTTGTCAAATAGATCAGCCTTATTTCGCCTTGTGGACGAAAATATCACTTTAATCACCATTTAAATTTAGTGCAATTATTTGCTTTAACTGAAAGATGTACAAATAAAGCTCCACTAATTAATATTTCAGTTAACTTCATTGATAATAAGGGTATTAACACTAGTTCCCCATGCATATTTGTGAAAAGTGCACGAAACTTTCATATTCCCGCCTTTTTAACATGCCAAACGCTCCTGCGCATTACAAAGGTATTAATCTTGGCCTCAATTCGCCTACTGACAAAATTCATGAAGGTCATCTGAAATCCGTTGAGTTAAAAAAACTGCTCTGGCACTAATGCTACCTTATTATTAATTCCATTCCATAAAGTTTTGGTTAATAATTTTGCAGTCAAAGTTTGTTCTCGTTGAATGTGACAAAGTTTGCGAAAATTTTAAAATATTGTACTGAATCGTGTTATCAAATATTAGGAAATACAACTGTTGATCTTAAAAGATTATTTATTAGAAAAAAAAACAACCGACTTTTTGAACATTAAAAAAATCGAATTAATTGTTTATCCTGCGAACAGTCCTGATTTGGCACCCAATGATTTTATGGATAACGATTTTTGATTGCCAAACAATACCAAAATTTGGTTCTAAATTCATCGTTGGAAGGGACGTTTTAGCTGCTGCTGTCTTTAATTGAGTCGTTTTCCAGGTACTACACTAAAAACACCATTCATCACTAGAATAATCGTGTTGGTCTTTCTCGGATCTTCTTTGCCAACAGACTTTTGGTTCTCCACTATAGTATTGTTATAAACTCCTGGATTCATAAATTAATTAAAAATAACTGACAGTCCTTCACTTTCTGAAGTTTTATTTCCACTTAAACATAAAATATCAACAGCTGATTCTAATACAATATTTGAATCATAACAATATACGCTCTACTAACTAACTACTGAAATTAATATCGTCTTTTAGAGCGTACGCCGAATTTTCTGGTAGTTCTACTTTGTTCGCACAGTGTCCAGATGATATCTTGCTCATTTTCAAGACTCTAGAACTTGATATTTTTATGTTCTCTCGCCAATTTGCAAATGATTCAATGTTTTCCTCGACTGCATGTTATTGCCCCAAGGGTAGTCGCATAGGTGGTATTCAGATTGGTTGAGCCTTTTCGGTATCTACTGGTGCTGGATGATGTTGGTGCGTTTCCATTGTCTGTTAAAAATTATCCCAGTGATTTGCAATAATTTCTTGGCTTTCGTCTGTCCTCTGTGAAGGTGCTTCAAATGGTCGAAAACTTTGTAGAAACTCTTTACTGGGCACTGTCTCCTTCACCGATGTCTGGAACTCTTCTTCGCAATTGATGATGTCTCTACTGGCTCGAACAAGCTATCTCTTGACCATTGGCAATTCTGATGTCGTTGTTGGACAAATTAAGGACTCTAATTGGTATTTCTCGTCAAGTTTTAAATATAGCCCGTGTAACTAAGTAGTCGTGAGCTGAAGGTACGGGCTCCACCATTCCAACGCAGCTTCCAGGATTGCTTTCTAGCTGCCCATGAATAATCTGATCCGTTCGACCGGGAATTCTGGTTAAAGATTTTGCTACAATATTTGTCAACATTGCTGAGGTGTTGACGGTCCGTGTCAATACAAATTCCTGATTTGGGAATCGAAGAATATCGTATCGCGGGTTGAACAAAAATGCATGTTAGCTGATTACGTCCGTACTAAGTAAAAAATCGTCCTCAATATCCGCTACCAGGACCCTATGCCGGATTCTGTTGTACCCTATCTGCAGTACTAAATCTGCCTCACCCTGTATTGACATGGACTCGCCGGTGACTGTTCTGAGCTGGATGTTGTTGGTAACTGGCAGGATTTCCGACGCCCTCAAAACCCTGGACTTGGCAATGGACAGCGGCGCCGGTGCCCCCGATAATAGGCTACAGCTAACCCGGCAAAATTCCCGGATGGATAACGTTTTGGGGCTGGTGGAGGGTTAGTCAGTATTAGCCCCCTTATGCTGACTGGCTGACGGTTCCTGGACATGTGGCTGTTCTATTCCTTACCCTTGGTAGATGATCGTTCAGGTAGCCTGACTCTGCAGTCGTGTTGGAAGTGCCCTGTCCGTCCACAGCGTTAACATGCCCTTTTGGTGTCAATTCTCTGTGTTTGAAATGATGACTCTGGCTCTTCCTGGTTGAACTGCTCGAACCCTCTGTTTGGACAGGTTCATGACGGCTTCCAAAGCCTAAAGTAGAGCTTCATTACTCTTCTTGATGCTACTAAACCTTAGATTCCTTTGTAATTACACATCTCTAATGTCGTTTATGAAACTCTGTGTGGCTATTTGATCTTTAGTTTCTTCTGGCAGGTTCGGGTAGGAGAAGTGCTTCGAATTCTTGAAGGTTCTCTCCGGATTTTTGCATATTTCTGGTTAGTTGTACCTGGTATACTTGGCTCAGGGAGTGAGCCAAGATTAAAAAAAAAACTGAGTTACTCCACTTTCTAGAACTTTCATTCACAAGTAAATACCAAATATTCTCAACAGCTGATTCTAATACAATAACTTCGAAATGATGACAATAGATATGCTTTACTAACTAACTACTGAAATTAATATCACCTTTCATAGCGTACGCCTAATTTTCTGGTAGTCTTACCTTTGTTCGAACAGCGTCCAAATTGATAGTTATTTCTCATTTTGAACACTCTAGAAATTGATGTTTTTATGTTCCTTCGCCAGGGATGGAGTAGATAAATTTTGCAAAAATACACTAAAGATATTCGTTTCGCTGTTAAAATAATGACACATGTATTTGATAGACCGGTTTCTAGATGTATCATCTTGTATTTCAGTGAAGCTATTTTGTATTGTCATCTAGAAATCTTAGTATGTTTCACCTTGTATTAAAAATGAACTAAATTAATTCATTATATGCCTCATCCAGATGTAGTTTCTGTTGTATTATTTGTTTGTGATCGTTCACTGTGTCTCGTTGTCTGCATTATGTCTTCAAATTGTTAAAGTTGACATTTCATCAAATTATATTGTCATCTGTAGAACTTTCATTAAAAGCTGTTACCCAAATACTCTCCCGTCTAATATTTTAATTAACTGTTCATGTTCATTCAATGATTTAAAAGTGTCTATTTGTATTCTCGGTTTAACCATTTTAAGATTCACTAAGCTTTCTTGTAGTATTTATTTCTAGTTGTTCTTCAACTTTTTTATAAAATCCGCAGCACTGTTTGATCATGTTTAGTTAAACACTACTAGTATTTTGCTAAAATGAACAATTAGCTCCTGTTGTCGTAACCACTGTAACGCTACCAAAATACAAGTGAAAGCCAAAAGAAAGTAAAGGATGTCGAAAATTATCCACTAGCAAAGGGGTAAGACAATTTAGAAATTAGTCTGGAATTTCAAAGATCGTAGTATTGAAGGTGAATATTAAGCCATTTGGGGTTTGCTGAAAACATTATCTGAATTGGTAAAAATTACGATTGGTTCCAAAAACACCAGAAATATAAGGAAAATAATTTGGTCAAGTGCGAGTTGGACTCGCATACTTAGGGTTCCGTACTACCTCCAAGATTCTTATATTCCAGTTTCAGACAAGCAGGGAATGAGTGCATTTTCTTATATTTACCCATATATCTTTTAAAGGAAGCGTTTTAAATTTATAAAAAATATACACACATAGACTTTTTATTTTATCTGCTTTAGGATTCGCTTGATTTTTATCAGAATACATATGTATTTAATTTTCTAATTTGGCTCCCAAAAAATAACATTAATGTTTTATTTTGCTAATAAACTTTCGGAGAAGTCTTTTATAATCTACTGTCTGAGTTTTGAGGCTCTGTAGATTGGAAGATAAAGGGCAAAATAGGTCAAGTTTTAAATTATAAATTATTAAATCTGTTATTCAAATTATTAAAAAATACAAATAAAATATATTTTTGAAAATTTAAATAGTGTAGTTTCTAAAGTGGGAATTAAGTCAATGTTTAATATTTTTGTTAATATCTTTTAAACAAATGATTTAAAAATATGATAAATTTGTAATTCACATAATGAGCCTTTTATCTTATATATTACATGATGCGTTTGAAAATTGAATCTTTGTTTTCCATTTAATTGTATAATTGGTCCCTAAAATTACTATGGGGGTTTTCTAATAATTGATTTTTCGTTTATTTCTATTATTTGGGGGCAAAATAATAGATTTAGGGACTTTTTCATTTTTTTCCTATAAACAAAAAAATTAGGTCTTATAGTTTGGGGAATAACGGGGGATGGGTATTTTTTTTAATATTTTTTTAATATATTTTAAAATAGTCATTTTAAAAAAATAAAAAATATATATTTGTGTTCGTCATAATGAGCCCTGTGATTTGATATATTACATGACCCGTTAGAAACAATTATAATTTTTTTTTTCCATTTAATTCTATTATTTGCCCCCCAAAATGAATATAAGGGGTTTCTCCTTATTTTTCCAGTAAAGTTCAGGTGGCTATGCTTCCATTTTTTTCAAAATTTGTCACTTTATGGTTTCGCAGATAAGGAAGGGGATGAGTAAAATTTTTTATATTTTTGTTAATATCTTTTAATTAATTTATTTAAAAAATATGAAAAAAATATATTTGTTTTCGTCATAACGAGCCCTTTCATATGATATATAACATGATGGGTTAGAAACAATTTTAATTTTATATTTTCCATTTAATTCTATAATTTGCCCCCCAAAATGAACATTAGGGTTTTTCCTTATTTTTCCAGTAAAGTTCAGGTGAGGGGCTATACATCAATTTTTTCAAAATTTTCCAGCTTATGGTTTCGGACATAAGGGGAGCAAAATGGGTATGTTTTTATATTTTTGTTAACATCTTTTAATTAATTTATTATTATTATATTATTTTAATTTATTTATTATTTAAAAATATGAAAAAATATATTTTTTTTTTCTTCGTAATGAGCCCTTTGATTTGATATATAACATGATGGGTTAGAAACAATTTTAATTTTATATTTTCCATTTAATTCTGTAATTTGCCCCCCAAAATTAAAAGTAGAGGTTTCTCCTTATTTTTCCAGTGAACTTCAGGTCAGGACCTATACCTCTAATTTTTTTCAAAACTTACGTTTTATAGTTTCGGAGATAAAGGGGGGGGGGAATTGGTAAATTTTGGTATATTTTCGTTAATATCTTTTTAAATATATATTTTTTTAAATATGAAAAAAATATATTTGTGTTCCTCAAAATGAGACCTTTCATTTGATATATTACATAATGCGTTTGAATTTATTTTTATATTTTTATTTAATTCAATAATTTGCCCCCCAAAATTAATATTAATGGTTTCTCCTTATTTTTCCTGTAAAGTTCGGTCAACGTTCTATATTTCCTATTTTTTTCAAAATGTTTCGGAGATCAGGGGGGGGACGATCGATTTTTTTATTTTTTCCCCCCAGAAGTACCCCTAAAATCAAAATTTTTTCTTTTACGATATATACTCCTGATCGGGTCACGAAACTATACATTGATACCAAATTTCAACCTCTTCCGTCCAGTAGTTTAAGAGAAAATTGCTGTGATGTGACAGAGGCAGGAATCCGCAGTGATATAAAGGTATCCGTATATTGTATATACGGAACCCTAAAAATGGGAATGTAAACGGAAATCCACCATGAAATAATTATCACAAAGTCTTAAATCGGGTAACATATTTAGTATGAAAGTTTCAAATGATCTCTTATTTTGTATCTCATAATTTGGTATTCTCTTGTGGCTCGTTTCTCTTTATCTTCTAGTTGTCATTAAGTGCGCGTTTAAATATTTTATCTGGTTGCTGTATCATTAAAATTTAATCACGCATTACAAACAGGTGTGATGCCGCCAATATACAAAAAAACCATGAAAATACTTACCATTTTATCACTTTGGGGGTTAATAAAATAGAATAATATGAATGCTATGGCGCGACGTTACATCCACCATATACAGAGTTTATATTCATATTGGAGAAAATCTGTTAATATTGTTCCGAAATTTACCAAAGCCGATCCTGTTTCATTTCAGTACGACAACGATCGCTTTGGAATAAAAAATGTTCTGGAAATGGCTCGCCGGCTGTGGAGTTGATGGTTGAGTTTACTAGCATTTTCGATGCTGGTTTTATAAAGGAAGTAGGCAATGATCGCAAGTTAAGTTAGAAAGGACGACGAGCGTATATCGAATGTTATTGTGAATCAGCTGTTCTGTATAATTTGTTTCAAATAAGGTTCTAGAAAAGTGAAAGGATTAAGTGTTAAAACCGTAATCTGATTTATGGAAACCCGTAGCATGGAAAAGATGGACGAAACTACCAAAAAATAGTCAAGCTGGTTACGGAGGAACTGGACGAAAAAATATAACAGATTCTAGAAAAACGTGACAAGAAGGAAAAACAACATCAGGAAGCAATTCAACAAAGGTTAGTAAAAACTTTTGATGAGAAACGTAAAATAGAATTAGAAAATCTTTTCACTACGATGAAAAGCGAACAACAAAATCTTGTCTTCACTATGAAAAGTGAACAACATAATTTAATGTAAGGACTATTCTCGAAATTTGTAGAATAACAAGATCAAATTGAATTAAAACGACACGAAACTGAAGAGAAAAAACAACTGCAATTTGAACAATTAATGCAAATAGTAGCAAAAGTTAATGAAACAGTTAATGACAAAATGCAAATACTTGAGTAAGACATAAAAGAAATAAACGATGACATTAAGACCATAAAAAATACGGTGGACGCTCTTGAAATCAAAGTAGATGACCTCGATTCCATCCAAAGCCAGGTAAAGTTTGAAATCAGTTCTATTCAAAACACAGTTCAAGATAAAATCAGTGCCATCCAGAACAAGTTAGAACAGAAATCAAAAAAATGCAACTGGACTTACAGCGAGGAAAGTACCAACACACCGTGAGTACCAAAGGTTCCGTTAGCAAACCACCCACATTTGATGGCAGCTCATCTTGGCCCATGTATAAACGGCAATTTGAGGCCGTGGCTACAGCTAATGGATGGGATAACCAAAAAAAATCCACGTCTCTAGTAATTTCGTTTAGAGGTCCGGCCCTAGAACTCCTCCAAAGCATTCCAGTCGATGAACAAGGCAATTTCGACAAGATCATCGCCATCCTAGACAAACGGTACGACAATCAATCCTTGAGCAATCATACGAACTGAGTGGAAAAATGCAAAAATCCGGTAAAAGCCTCCAAGAATTCAACGCAGAGATTAGACGGTTATCTTGTCCTACCCAGACCTGCCAGAGGAAACGAAAGTCCAGTTGGCCACACAGAATGAACATCAGAGATATGGAAGTACAACGAAATCTAAGACAAAGTGGCGTCAAGAAAAGTAATGTAATCTACTTCGGACTTGGGAAGTAGAGGCCGTCATGAACATGTCCAAGCCGAGGGTCCAAGCAGTTTCCTTCACCCAGGAAGAGTCAGAGTCACTATTTCAAGCGCTGCTGGCTGGCCTGAACAAAATATTAGAACGGTCACAAAGAACTGGCACCAGAGGAGCATGTTACCGCTGCGGCGGACAGGACACTTCCAACGTGACTGCCGAGTAAGGCTACCGGAACGATCGCCAACCAGGGGTAGCCAACAAACCGGCCTTACCAACCAGTTAAACTCCAACTAGTCAGCATAAGGGCGCAAATGCTGATTCACCCTCCACCTGCCCCCGGGACAGTATACATCCGGGGATTTTTCAGAGATAGCAGCAGCCTAGTCGTCTGTGGTACCATCACCATCGATACCGGCGCTGTTGTGTCCATTGCCAAATCCAGGGTTTTGAGAGTATCAGAAATTCGGCCAGTTACCAATAACATCCAGCTCAGAACAGTCACCGGCGAGTCCATGACAATACAGGGTGAGGCAGATGTCGTGCTACAGATAGCGGCCAACATGATCCGGCATAGGGTCCTGGTAGCGAATATTGAGGATGATTTTATACTGCGTAAGGCCCTAATTAGCCAACATGGATTTATGTTCGACCCGAGATATGATGTTCTTCGGTTCCTAAATGAGGAATTTGTACTGACACGGCCACACGGCCCGGCAACAATTCAGTCACCTCCATAAAAATTGTGGCCAAGTCTTCAGCTAGAATGCCCGGTCGAACGGAACAGATTATTCATGGGCAGCTAGACAGCAATCCTGGGAGCTGCGTTGGAATGGTGGAGCCCGTGCACTCAGCTCATGACTATTTAGTTGGACGGGCTATAGTGAAAACCGGACGAGATATACCAATCAGAGTCCTGAATTTGTCCAACAATGTCATCAGAATTGCAAATGGTCAAGAGATAGCTTGTTTCGAGCCAGTAGAGACCATCATCAATTGCGAAGAAGAGTACCAGACGTCGATGAAGAAGACAGGGTCCAGTAAAGTGTTCCTACAACAGTTTGCTGACCATTTGACACACCTGACACCAGAGAACCAGAAGAAAGCCAAAAAATGTATCACAAAGCACTGGCAAATTTTTAACAGTCAAGATGGAACCACCGGCCGCACCAACATCATCCAGCACCGAATAGATACCGGAAAGGCTCAACCCATCAGAATACCACCTAGACGACTACCATTGGGGCAACAACAGGCAGTCGACGAAAACATCGAGTCCATGTTACAAAATGGAGTTATCGAGGCATTCATCAACCCATGGTCTGCTCCCGTCGTGCTAGTTTAAAGGAGGATGGAACCACCTGATTATGTGTGGATTACAGAAAGCTGAATGACGTCACGAAGAAAGACAGCTATCCACTACCCCGAATCGATGACACAATAGCAGGCTCCCGTTGGTTCTCCACACTAGACCTAAAGGTGGATATTGGCAGGTTGGTCTACTCGCAAACGACAGAGAGAAGACAGCGTTCTCCACCAGTAAAGGGCTGTTTCAGTTCACGGTTGGGTTATGTAATGCACCCGCTCCATTTGAGGGGCTAATGGAGTATGCCCTGAGCGGGTTAACATGAAGGACGTGCTTAGTATACCTCGACGACATTCTAGTCAGACATTCGACGACCATCTGAAGAACCTGGTATTCTCCAGAATTAATAACGCCAACCTCAGACTCAACCCGAAGAAGTGTTCCTTGTTCCAAAAAGAAGTGGAGTTGTTGGGCCACGTCGAGGACAAGATAGAAGCGATCCGTGATTGGCCAGTCCCGAGAGACAAGCATGAACTGCGAAGCTTCTTGGGTCTCTGTTTCTACTACAGGCGATTTGTTGAGGGATTTGCCACCATTGCCGCGCCTCTACATCGGCAGACCACTGAGAAAGAGACCTTCCGTTGGAATCAGGATTGCGAAACATCATTCAGGCGACTGAAGGCAGCACTATGTTCCAGCCCAATCCTAGCCTTTCCTACACAATCCGGCAAGTTCATCTTAGACACTGACGTCAGCAACACCGGTTTGGGGGCCATCCTATCCCAGGTGCAAGATGAAGAAGAGAGGGTGATCGAGTACTACAGCCGTGGATTCTCGAAACCAGAAAGAAATTATTGCGTCACCAGAAAAGAACTTCTTACAATAATAAGGGCTGTAGACCATTTCTTCAAATACCTCTATAGTCGTCATTTTTTAATCCGAACAGATCATGCCGCACTCAAATGGCTGCTGGACATGAAGACACCGGAAGGACAACTGGCCAGATGGATGGAGAAATTACAGCAATACGACTTCAAGGTGGAACACCGTGCCGGCCGTTTGCACAATAATGCCGATGCCCTATCCAGAAGACTCTGTAGAGCGGAATGCGGACATTGTCTGAAGACGGAACAGCGAGAGGGTATCTCCATCAGGCAGATCCGAGTGCAGGCCAATGAAGACTGGACAACGGAACAGTGCATCCCAGACCAAATGGCTGATCCAGACATCGAACCAATCTTGTGACTCAAATGAGAGGGGCACACAGCCACGATGGGACGAGGTAGCTAGATACTCAGACATGCTGAAATCGTTATGGGCTTAATGGGACTCTCTAAGAGTAGACAATGGTATGCTCAAGCGAGTCTGGGAAAGCGCTGATGGACGAGAAACGAAGTCCCAACTGGTAGTTCCTGGGCATGAATAAAACCCTAGACAAAGTTCGCCAGCGGTACTACTGGGTGAATTACTTCGAAGACGTTAGAGCTTGGTGCCGCCAATGTGCCACCTGTGCAGCCAGTAAGGGCCCGAGGACCCGGACCAAGGACAGAATGCAGCAGTACAATGTGGGCGTCCCATTTAAGAGCATCGCCATCGATGTCGCCGGTTCGTTTCCCGAGTCTGAGAGGGGGATCAAATACATTCTGGCCGCAATGGATTACGTCAGCAAATAGCCTGAGCCATATGCGATACCCAACCAAGAGGCAACGACGGTGCTAGTAGAACAACTATTTTGCAGGTTTGGCGTCCCGATGGAACTACATTCAGACCTGGGGCGTAACTTCGAATCGAATATTTTCCAGAAGGTTTGCATGATGTTGGGGATCAGGAAAACGAGAACAACACCATTGCACCCACAGTCAGATGGAATGGTGGAAAGATTCAACAGGACCTTGGACAACACGTATCCAAGGTCGTCAGTAATAACCAGCGTGATTGGGATACCAGCGTGGTTGGGATGAGCATATTCCCCTATCGGGACGATCAGAAATAAAGGGAGGACAGTGTTACGAAATTTACCAAAGCCGACCCTGTTTCATTTCAGTACGACAACGGTCGCTTTGGAATAAAAAAATTTCTGGAAATGGCTCGACGGCGGTGGAGTTAATGGTCGATTTTACTAGCATTTTCGATGATGGTTTTATAAAGGAAGCAGCCAACGATCGCTAGTTCAGTTAGAAAGAACGACGAGCGTATATCAAATGTTATTGTGATTCAGCTGTTCTGTATAATTTGATGTAAATAAAGTTCTAGAAAAGTGAAAGTGAATATTAGTTTTATAATTTTAAATTGAACCCACGGACTATATTGCAATATGAACTTCTGTTCCAAATATTTATGATTGTTTTTGAGGCGGAGGAAAGAAATTTAGGTGAGGTGTTTATATACAAAAACACCCTTATTTGATATATGTGAAATAATTGTGAATATTTGTGAGGTAAAAAACACATTAATATTATTTTAAAAATGCAAAATAAAACAACCTAAGCTGAGCACAAACGTCACTTCAGCCAAAACAAAACATTTGGTTTAACAGATAATTACATTAATTAATGTTGTAGCTAGAGATGATATGTTAAATTATTAAATAGTTTCTTTAATGCCGATTTATTTGTTTGTTTACATAATTGTAATAAAACCGTTATATATTTTAATAAATTTAAGTACTTTTATACCAATCCATTTCTCTACTCTATTAGTTCCAATAAATAAGTTATATAAAGAACCGACTTCACAGAAAAAATGCTCAAAGGTAACTTAGCTGTAATGCATAAAAACAATTCGGTAATTAATAAATAATTGTTTTTATTCCATTTAAGGTAATTACGATTTTCTTGGTTAATTTTGTAATTTTTATTAATGGTTTTAAATAATTTGGAACTCAGGTCTTAATATATTTACACATTTAAACTAATATTTCTCTATATAATATATTTCTCGAAGAAATTATATCAATCTAGAACAGGCAGTCCGTTATCTAGACTTCTGAGATTACGGTATTCATAATATAATTGACACTGAGACAACAGCTTACCATTAGTACATGTTTTTAGCTCCTTGTCGAAAGTATTCACTAAAAACGGGTATGAAAAATTATAGACTTTAAACAAGATTACTAAAGAAAATTGGCCATGGTAGATTTTGAACGCATAACCCTTAGTTTTTCGCTCTTACTGGAAAAGTAGGGGAAGTAATAAGCAACGAATCCCCTTGTTCTAAAAACTTTCCCGTTTACCGCAGTGTGTTCGTCAACATGAGATAAAAACTTTCAAGTTTACATAAAAGCTTTCATAACTCCTTCAATAACGTGGCCTATCTTTCGTCATTATGCTTCAACTTTGTTTAACATCTTCTAAATCTGTCCGCCAGACTATCCTTTTGGTGAAAAGTCAAGGAGTTTTTGTACAATTTTGTACGCGCCAATGTTTAACAGGTTTTTATCAAGATAGTTGTTTTAACTTTCATTACTCTGGGTGTTCCACAATAAGTTTAGTGAATACTAAATTTGTACTATACAACAATGATAGATGTATAAATTATAAAATTATGAGTTAATAAGGGCATTTTGAAATACAATATAGTTCATTTATTTTATCTCCGTCAGTTAAAAAATATTGAAGTTATTTTCCTCCTAACATTAGTAAAGTTTCTGTAAAATAAACGCAGTAAACGAAAGTTAAAAAAATATATCGGAAAAGAAAATTTAATATAGAAAAAAATTTCTATTCCATACGACTCCCAATATCTTTGAACTATTATGTGTCTTTTCTTCTTTGCACTAAATACTGGCGTGTTATTCTTGCTCCACTTTCTATAGTGTAGAAACTAGATTAAACAAAACTATGAGTAAAGACAGTGATAATAAAAATTTTTAATTGTGAGCCGGATTCATTGCTTTTATAAATATTCTGGTAAATTTGCTTCATGATGATTATTTGGTCCGTAACCGTTCTTCTTTGTTTAAGCTGTCATGGTACTCCAATCCTTGCTTGTTGCTCTATTTTCCCACCATTGTCCATCAATACTATTCCCCCACAGTTTATACGATATTCCAAAGCGTTTTCAGAGACAGGGTGTTTAGGTGACTTGCTTTACAACTTAGGCATTTTTTCTTTTCTAATTATTGCTGTTATAACAAACAAACAGCAATTACAGATTGCTAATTACTTTCTTTTAACTTTATTTATTTAATACAAATTTCAAATTCTTTCTGCATGGGTTCACCTGTCAAGTCACTTTCTTCTACCGTTAAGTATTATCTTATTTCAGGCCTACTGGAATTAATTTCCTTAATCCTATAAAGACTCCCTAAGAAACACTTTTCATCTGTTTTCATCAGTTTTCATCAGTTTTCAAATGGGGAGTGTTTAGCAACTACTTATCTTTGTTTTATTTCCCAATAAATATTTCTGGTCTCTGTGTTAACATAAGTGCAGATCAGTTGTCCTTAATTGTGCCCAGTCCTTTATTTTTTCTCGGTTCTTTGGGAATAAGACCACATAAACGAGAATGTCTATATATTTCAAGAAGTCCAAACATTTCAAGGTCTAAATCAAACCTCGTTTTCAATGGTATTAACACAAATGAACAAGAAATTAAAACAATTAAAAAATTTAAAGATTCGTAAGGACAAATTTCGTAAATCACATTAATGTCAAATTGGTGAAGGTTCTGCTACCTAAAGAATACATTTTCTTGCGTTCAATGAATTGAATAGTCTTGAGAAGATAGTATCATAATGGAGAGTATAAGATTAAAAGAAAATTTCTTGTTGGCCTTGCATTTTAGTTTTTACTCTTTATTGGTTTAAAAAATGGGGGATTACATTTAAATCACGAAACCAGTTCTAGTTGCCACGCCAAAAATTAATATTTATCATATGTTTTTTATATATCTCACCATTACTGAGAATTTATTTGTATCGATTTGGATCACCTTAAAATTGTAAAGCTATAAACATATCTATTAGTCTCTTCACTTTAGTATATTTTCATTTACAATTTCCTTTTTTATACCCATTAAGAAAATGGTTGGGAATATATATATAAAAAAACTAAACAAACTATGCGCTTAAATGAATTTTATTATAGATCTGTTAAAACCTCAACATCTGGTCTTACATAACGCCTTCTTAACACGTCTAGTCAATTTCTTGTTCCTTTATATTATAATTCCGCTAGCAGCTCGTAAATCGTGCTCAGCCCTGCTTATGAGCTTATTACACTTCTCGCACCTTACGACTTACATCAAAAATTATTACAATTTTTTTCTTCTTCACAGCAGTCCATTAGGAAGAAGCCGGTAATCATGCATAAATTACCGCCACACCATGATATTACGTGACTGTCTCGGTTGGGGAGCTTAAAAAACCATCCGAATCTGAGATTCTCTCTATTCAGATGGCTGAATAGAGATTCTGGTTTTTCATGCTTCTTAATATTCCATTTGCGTTGGAGTTGATCTTCATTCAATTAACTTTTTATGGGCATTTGGAGTTAATTATCTAGCCGTTGACCTTGCTAACTCAAATAAAGAAGAAAATCTTTGCTTGTAACACTAGTAAAACTAACTTTCTTATTTCTTGAATTCTTTGCGGAAAGTCCTCGAAAATGTATTTATAAAATTTAGCATGTAGTGGTTAGAAGCTCCCTCGCATTTCCGTTTTGTTACTTGTAAAAATGTAAACTTCTGTAATATTGATAACATTAATTAATTACAGTGTATTTGTTCTTTTACCTTTCATAGTACGCCAAAAATAATTTCAAATATGAATTATTGTTAATTGACACAATTGCAAATCCAGAAAATGATACGTTAAAGCTTTGAGTGAGGTATTTACTAATAGTACTATGTAGTTCGTTCGATTTGTACTTTTTTAACCTACCTCCTGGACTTGCAAACATAACAAACCTAACTTCGATTAAAATACAAGAAGTTGGCAACAGTTATCCTCTTTGTTAACGTCTTCTATTTACAATATTCAGCAATGTATGTAAATGATATCATGCTTAATAGTAGTACCGAGGATGTTAAAATCACCTAAAAGGCCAAAATTTAAAATATGTTAATATGTGAAAAAAGTTAAAAATGACAAAATATCGGAAATCTCAAAAAATTAAAATAAAAATCTAAACATTATAGCTATTTTTCGAGATTTTTATCACCGCCTCCAAAATGTTAATATATAAATTTGGTTAATAAAAGATAGTTTTTTAACAGTTTTTATGACAAAAAAAAAGAAAATATATCATAAATTATTCAAGATAAAAATAAGTCATCACACTAAGATTTTCAATAGTTCTCAAAATGGTAAAAATATGACTACTATCAAAATTTTCAGAACTATCAATAATTCACAAAATATTAAAGACAGCTAGAATATCAGAAAGCTCAAAATACCAACAATACTTTTTGTTTTATTTATTACCAGGAAATACATTTACAGAAAAAGATTTACATGTAATGTTTCTACAGAGGCATAGTGGTTACCTGTGCGTAGGATCGGCACTGTACTTAGTAGCTAATTTAAAACTACCTACTAAAGTAAATAAAATGAAATTTTGAAAAATAATTAAAAATGACAATGTCAAGGGATTTCTGAAATAGCATAAGGTGTAGCATGAAAAACGTTTTAAAAGCTCCGATATCTCCAAAACAGTGATCTACCACGACTGACTTACATGTGCGCCGACAGTTTTTCGTAGGGAACATTCAGGAAGGTGGGTTAGGTTTGATAATAAATATCAAAAGTAAATTTATTTAATAAATCTGGGATATGGAACCTACATTATAACGGACAAAACCAATACGAGGGTACATTTTTTACCTCCCACTGGCTATGTTTAGAGAAGGATGCTACCTAACGTAAATTTCACTATGGTCCAGGTTTTCACTTGTGCATAAGTCAAACAACAAATACCTAGTATAGTTCAATCTGTCAATGTGTCGTTGGATAGGATTAGGTAGAAATTATTACAACCAACAAATAACCAAACCGTACAATACCCCAATCGGTAAAACTGCCAAGCTCTACAAATATTGCCCAACAAAAAATAGCCAAACAAAAAAATATACTGCCGATATAGATGACAATAGATGACTATATCAAAGAATTTCCACACGGTAAAATATCTGGGTCAAAATCCGTCTTAATGTCTAAGTTCAAGTTCAAGTTAGACATTAAAACTTGAACTGCAATTTGTTGAAAAATTATGGAAAATTAATAATATATTTGTTAATGATCGATTTTTGGCAATTTATACACGAAGTGGTCGAAACAATTAAACAACCGTGACTTTTCCTGAAAATTAAAACTTTATTTATAAAATTAGTATGACAATTTTAAACTACAGGACTACTGTTAATCTCCCATAAAATTAAATGACAAACATAATACATTAAGTGAAATATTATGTATAGTTCACTGCTTTTCCAAAGTCAAACTTAAAAGAAATTAAGTTTTCTAAAATAATTACCAAAAAACAAGTATTAATTCTAAAGTAAAACATAAAATACGTCCGACAATTCCCTTTTGAATCAACGGTTTTTATTTTAAATTAGAAACTGTTTGTTGCATAAAGTTTGCAGGTACTCGCTGTCAGATCTGGTAGATGAGGTACCTTATTCATAAGTTATTCTTGGTACGGCTAAGAGCGGTCCTGGCCAAAAATTCTGGAAGGGTCACGCATTTATCAAAATTATTTTCAATGCCTCTTTTTTATTGAATTTTTCAATTTTTACAAGAGCTTTATGAAATTGCCTAGTACGATTTGGGCTGGGGTGAGGAAGGGTCTTGCACTTGCTTCCGTAACTCTCCAAAACTGATGATTGTTAACTTTTTAGTTTTTCTATATCTCTTTTTGTAATTATTACATTTCTTTTTCGGTTTTTAAACCTCGGTGAACTTGAGGTTTCTGAATATGGTGTCGATATGATCACCATAATTTGTTGTGCAGCTTATTGATGATCTGGTTGTTTCTTAGTATTTAGTGGGTCCAGCTTTAACTTTTAAAATACATCTAAAGTAACTGCGTTACCAATACAACGGTGTTACTTTTTTATAGTACCGCAGTGTAGCGGTAAGGCAGTGGTGAATATTTTATTATTTTGTAAATGTGCAATGAAAGAAAAAATAAAAGGGAAATGTTATGTGACTCTCCAAATCTATATCCAAACATCCATGCATGGGAATAATAATAATGCAAATATTTTTATTACTTACCTTTCGACAGCGGTAACGCAGCGGTCACGTAATAAACACACGTAACTCCTCACATGACTGTGAAGCCACTTATTCGTCTAGCTTATTTTTCCCGCGCAAAGGACATTCTTCCTTTTAATAGTTACGAAATGAGGTACATCAATTTTTAATACACTTATTTTAAATACTTATTCAGGTGGTAACGCAGGGTAGTTAAGTTTTTATTTTTAGACTCAATGTAAAATAATTAATATTTTATTAAACACTTTAGGTAAAAAGTACAGTTACAATACTAATAAAGTTCTAACCCTATATATTTGACAACGATATTCAATGTACGATATATAGGCCCTTTACAACATAAGACTTGTCTAATAATAAGATACAATTTTGATTCTTTTTATTTTTTGTATAGTAATATAGTGTTATGTTTATAAACAAGTTAATTTTTTTACAAATTTGTACTATTTTCGCATGTATTTTCGCATGAAAAGTGATATTTGCCAAAAGGGCAATATTAGATTGCTTCATATACAATATTTCTACAAAGTGGCCTTACACTGCCCTCCTACAAAGGTTTATAACTAAAATATCACAAATTTCAGCCCGTTGATTCATATTCGGGGTTTAAAACGCTGTCAAAAAATAAACAACCTCCACAAATATCTTACAGCTGCTATTAACCAAGACGGCTTCTAAAACGCTATCAGACAATTTCCTTCGCTCAATGCCAAATCAAAATTTGATCCCTGCTCTATATCAGAGAACAATAGCATATCAATCCTTTTGTCGTGTTCCTCACAAACTCGACTGTTCTGTTGATTAAACGATATTCCGGAGAAGCAGAAACTATTTCTTTCCTAACCTTGTAAATTTGACAGTTGTAAATAAATGAATGCTAAATTAAAACAAATCGACTTTTAAAGTATTGCCTCTAAAAGCAAGCATAAGCTACGAACTATTGAAATACGAAATGAGTTTTAATACAAACACCTTTTAGAGATAGTAATATAAACTAAACGGCGTTTTTCAGGAATTTTTGAACAACAAGCTCCCTGAAATTTGTAGCTACTTCTATAACTCCGAGGACAAAAATAATGTAATCGACGTCGATAGCCTGTAAAAACTTATTAAGACGACAGACTAAAAGGTACTCAGGAGCTACAGACACATAAATTCGTAAGCCTTACAAGGAGTGGCTCAAGCCATGAAACTTTTGCCTATCTGTTAATGCATATTGTTTTTTAAGTAATTAAAACATTATCTTATTGATATAACCTGCTTCCGTTTTTTGCATGCCACAAACTATGGAATGTAAAAAAACAATAAAACATTTAAAAATATATATAACCGACTACCACCTGTAACTAAAAAGCCAAAAATAATTATAAGAAAATACAAATCTAGTAAATAAATAACACATTCAATGTTATTAGGTACCTACCCAGGAAGTATAAAATGTAAACATTAGAAGGTGCTCATTCTGTACAAATTAATTACCTACCAATCTAGTATATTTTTGAAGTCGGTGCTTGGCACAGGTGGAAGTCGGTTATATATTTTTTAAAGGTTTTATTTTCAACTTTATAGTTTTCATTCTTTATTTTTTTATGTATAACCTTAATAGAGAGGACCAGGTAACATCAAAAGCCTCAACATTACACAATGATATATTTTCATTTCAATTGACAGGTAAATGTTTACGAACAAAATGTACCAGTACGCGTTGACTTAATAAGCCCAAAATGTATTTATGCCTTATGGACTACGCCATGTAACCTTTTTTCAACTTCTTTTGACAACTCTGTATAACTATAGATAATTCCACTCCACAGACAAGCAGAAATTTGTTAGCTGTCTTCTGTAAACTATATTTACGGAGTCAAATCCGTCCTATAAACATCCATAAGGAGTTTTCGAAAAATCGACGAATATGTTAGGGATGTTAGTCAATTTCCATGCACTCATGTGTTCATTCACAAATTTCATCACTTTCACAAATCCGGATATATACTCTATTAAACAAGACCATATTCATTCAAAACGGTTCACCACAGGAGAAGTAATCAGGTTACATATAAAAAAAATACGCGACGAATTGATAACCTCCTCCATTTTTGGAAATCGGTTAAAAATTCACTTAAATTACAAAATATCAATCTGAGTTGAGTAGTAAAACTCGTTATGGTGTAAATTTTTTCAACATTATTATTTTTAGTATAAGATGTTTACAAAATATTTCGATATTCATTTTTCAATTCCGCTACAACAATAAAATCGTGTGATCCACATAATATTTGCTAGAAACGTGGAAATCACAGTATTTTACAATGGGGCTGGGTATCAAAGTAAACGCATTAAAAGTGATTTACGGTTTGCACTTTTAAATACACAGTGCAAGAGTCAGGGCTGTTAATTACACGGCAGAAACACTTTGTTAAAGGGAACATAAACGTCGAGTGTTAGAAATGTCGGGTACTCATAAAAATTTAGCAGCGAAAAAATTGCAAAAACCTCACCACCTATAAAAATATGTATGCCTCGTAAATCAGCCTTATTTTTCATTACAAAATATAGTAATGAGGTCATTATCGTAGATTGTAGAGATTTGCTTTAAGCGCAAAAGTAGAAAAATTTTCTTAGGCATGTAATATCGACTAGGATTTTTGTCACTAAAAACTATTTCAAATTGTAAAATCGATTGACCTAATCAGCTCAATTTAATTAAATTTGTGTATATTGTATATATTATTATCATTTGAAATAATGCTACGTGTTTAGATTTTTTTTACAGACAGAACTATGTGCATCAGTTTTAGGGCATCTTTTTATATAATAAATGTCTATAAATCGTATGTAGTTAATTTCTTGTAAAATCTGAAAATCACTTATATATATATATTATATATATATATATATATATATATATATATATATATATGAACAAGGCTCGGTTCCGGGTGAGAAACGCGTCTGAATTTATTATATACTCGACGTTTCGACTCCTGCTTTGGAGCCATTATCAAGAGACAAAAGTGAAAAAGAGGTCCAGAATCTAGATGGAACTCGGGGCCTTAATCTGCCTACTCACTTACAGTTAGCGAGGTGTTGAAAGCGGATGTCACGTGATGATGGGGCTGTGTTGTGATTGGTTGGGTGTAGATGGGCGTGTCTGCTTTGTTTAATCTGGCAATAACGGAGGTCCAAGCTGTGGGTAGGCGAGAGCTGTCATCTCGTCGGTTTAGACATAGGGCTCTTTTCTCTATTTCTATAGCTTCGCGAATATTAGATGCCCTAAGGAGTTAAGAGATACGATAGACCTACTGTCCTCGAAGTTGATAGAGTGCCCTGTTTTAATATGATGATGCGCGAGAGCTGAACTCGGATCTTTTTTGCGAACTGACAAAGAATGTTCATATACTCGATGGTTGACGCGACCAGTGTAGCTTTCTGAGCAATCGCGACATAGAATTTCGTAAACTCCTTGATCCCCGTTAGGTACTTTATCCTTAGGGTACCCGGTTAAGTTAGCTATAGTTTGACTGATGTTATTTCATTACAGAACTTAATTGGGCAGGGTGATGATGTGATTAGCCAGCAGGAATGTTTTAAATTAGACGAGTTAAAGGGCCTTGGTTTCGATTTGTTCCATGAAAATGTTAGCAAACACTGGAGAAAGAGGTGAACACATCGGGGCCCCACGTACTTGTTTGAGCAGAGTGTCTTGAAATGAAAAATATGTGTTAGAAGAACAGTGCTGTACAAGTTTGATGATGTCAGAAGAGATATTGTGTTTGGTTTTTAGAATATCTAACGTTTCTGAAATGAGGACATTGGTGAAAAGAGATACAACATCGAAGCTAACCAGGATATCATTTTGTGAAATTCTATAAGCGCCTAACATATCTTGAAAGGAAGAAGAGTTCTTTACGTACGAGGATGCTTGTTCGGCTAGAGGTTGAAGAGTTTTGGCTAAGAACCGGACTCATTCTTGGGTCGGGGATCGTACCGAACTGACAATGGGCCTAAGAGGAATGTCCCGGTTATGAATCTTGGGTAGTCCGTAAATTTTGGAAATTTTAGAAGATTTTTCACGAGGAATGTTGGTCTTTTTGTCATCAATAGGAAGATGTGTTGTGTTGATGATTTTCTTAGTCTTTTTCACTAAGTCAGTAGTCGGATTGTTGTTAATTATTTCGTACTCTGGAGTGTGGAGTAGCGATTTCATCTTGTGAATTTAGTCCTTAGTGTTGAGAATTGCAGTCGCGTTACCTTTTGACGGCAGGAAGAATAGTTATGTCACCGTTGTCACGTAGTTGTTTCGTTGGAAGTTAGGTTCGATTTTGGTGGCTTTGATGTGCGGAGTACTCTAGCTATGTCGTAACGAGTATGTTCAGCCTCAATATCTGTTAGTTCAACCAAAGCTACATCAACTTGAGAAATGATTCTTTCAGTTGGGATAGTTTTTGGCGTCACTGAGAAATTAAAACTTTTGGAAAGGGCGTGTAAACTGGTAGAGTCTAAGGAGAAGCCAGAAAAGTTGTGGACAGTCGTCTGAGGGAGTGAGGTGACAGCAGGTTTGTGTTTTGTAATAAGTCCTGTTAGTTTATGTTTTTGAGTCACTGTTTTTTTTGAGCCAAGTGTGCCGCTTTATTACTCGAAATGCGATCAAAATTGTCCCACAGAATTTTATGAGGGTTGAAAGTATGTAATGACGAGTAACAATGATACAAATTTCGGTTGGTTTGGTCAAACTGATATCTGATAGAAACTTGCTTTGTTAAAAATACTGGAAATTGAACGTGAAAAGGTGTGATGTTTTAGTTTGAAAGTGTTAGGAATGATAATGTGGGTTCTGCAAAATTTAAGGAAAGCAAGGTCACAAAGAAGCAAAGATTTTCGAATGAGAAGTTTGCTGTAAGTTTTGTTTAGTCAGTTGTTTTAGCAGTGGTTAGCTAGATTAATATGTTCAATGTAAGGGAGGGCCTCAGTCACAGATACCAAATTACCAAATTAAGTGTTGTTTATTCTGAGTCTGAGTTTGTAAACAGTCACGTCGGTGGTATTCAGTTCTCTTCTCACATTTTGAATGAGTTGTCGTAGCAGGGCTTTACTTGCTCTGTTTAGAATATTCTTAGTTGGTCTAGTTTGCAAGTGACGCAAAAGGTTAGGTCGCATAGTATTTTCGATTTCTTTGCCCACAGCTTCTCGAATGTATTGATGTTTGATAAAACTTCCTCTCCGTAGAGGTATATGATGTTATTTCGGATGTTTTTACCAGTATGAGATGCCATTGAAGTTTCTCGGGAATTTCGTGTGTACGGTCTTATAAAAGACAGTTTGAGGTTTCGTTGAGATCTCACTCATCTTCTTCGGAATAATCGATGTTGTTGCTCACTAAACGTAGTAGTAAATGAGTCGATGCTGCTGTGCGTTTTATTTTTATGCTATTTGCCCGAGGGGGCGTGGTCTTGTTTGCGTTGGCCAATCTGAGGTCTCGCTTTGTGACGAGTTAACGGTCCGATGGTTGTTGGGCTATTGTCTGGCCTGGGAGGTATGTTGGCGTTATTTGACCTTTTATTTGGAGGTTTGATTTTAATATAACCGTCTGCTAGTGCGGTTCTCTAAGTGGCTGGGAGGCGCCAATATATCCTGGTCGAAATCTATTTGACGGTTGGTATTTAGATTGTGTTGTGACAATGCAGACGTCGTTGTTTTTTGCTTTATTTTATTTCCGTGTTTTTCTGTTGGTTTGGCCGACGTATGTGAGGCAGTCTTTACAAGGTATCTCATAGATGCCCTGTACTTCAAAGGGAATTTTCTCTGTGGGAGACGGTACGATTTTTCCAGTCTTTATATGTGGCATGAAAACTGTTTTTATATTATGTTTAGCTAGCATTTTTCCAATTTTGTCCGTTATACCCGGGACATTCTTTCTTGGGATTGGGTGTAAGTGCTTTCTGTATTATGTGGTGGTTATAGATGTTAATGCCTCTTTCAAAATGTTTATCTCGGCCTTACCGTTCTTGTCTGTTAGAGTTTTAGATCTGTGTGTTATGGTTTTTACTACTGAAAATAACTGGACGGGGTGCGAGTTTGCGTTGAGGTACCTGTTGGTGTTCGTGGTTTTCCTGTATACCGTATGCCCCATGGTTCCGTCTGATTTGTTTTTATTAGTAACTCCAAAAATGTTCTGTTTCCATGGAAAATGTGATTTTCAAAAATATACTAGCTAGGTAGGTAATTAATTTCACCTTTCAATTTTACATTTTTTGCCATGTGTATAATTATTTCAACTTTTAGTTCAACTTGGAAATCGGTTATATATATTTTTTAATGTGTTATAATTATTATGCATTGTATTAATTAATTTTGTAGAATAATCTAGATATATTGTCACACGGAGAACATATATGCTAAAAGAATGTTCCGATATTTTAATATGTAGTAATGACCTAGTTGTATAGTGTCAGAATATAAAATAGGTGAAGTATTTTCGGATTTTAAATTAGGTGAAGTATGCTTGTTGCGTCCGCAATACACGTACGTGTGTGAACTTGGTGTGTCGTTAAGTTTTGCAAACGTCTTACTTTAATGCCAATTAAGCGATTACAGGTAGTTCTAATAATAACTACCAAAGGTGTTTATGATCGCACAATTACCCTGTCCTACTCTTGGCACGAACGGGCCCATGCCGGGTTTGGCTATTTAGAAATCCTAATAAACTTTGTTGGGTTCAATGATCGGTTGTCTAGGGTAATACATTACTCCACGATGATCAATTTCAAGAAGGTTTTTAAATTCTACCTTTTTTAAGGGTCCTCATAAAGATGAAATGCTTAAAGAATAGGTTTGTATCTTGTAACAAACTTAAATAACTGAACAAACGATACAAAGCAATCATAAATGTAGATTTTTTGGAACAACAATTAGGTATTTCAAAAATGGGATATTTTCCCATGAATGTTCGCATTGCAGTTGTTAAGAAATTCGTTTACTACTTAACAGTGCTTGAAATATTATAATTCAACAAATTTAAATACTTTAATTAAAAATTACTTAACAGATGGCATGTTCCTTTGCATTTATGTTTGAATTACCATTAACATAATAGTGAAAATTATTTAAATTTTCCTGAAATGTATATCCACTATTAAAAGTGTCAGAAAGAAAGTGAAGCAGGGACAGGTAGATATGGAGGAGACCGGGAATATATTATGTAAGAATCTTTCTCTTCTCTCGTTCAGCCTTAAATGACTGCCACTATACTTTCTTTAAATTCATTAAAGCTAATTATGCATTTTACTATAATGAAACTGATATATCTAATAAAGGTCCATAGAATCGCAGATATTACCAGATATTAGAAAAGTAAATTACTTCAAAAACGATAGTCAAGAAGATCGGTTTTTCAAGAAGGTAGAAACTGAAATTCATTTGCGAATCTGCCAGGGATTAAGCGTAACATTTTTTGTCTCAAGTCATGTACAGAAACAGCTCCCAAACTTGTCTATAATTATGATAGTGTTTGGTCTTAACTATAGCTGTATAAATTGTTTTTCGATACATCTTATGATTTCCTTCTCTGCTTCATACCTTACTATTTGAATATTTGAAGATCTATCATAAAGAGTTGTCTCTGGCATTCAAATAAGTTCAGTAACCCAATATTTACATAAGTAATTTTATAGCGAGAATTTATTTATTATACATTCTGTGTGCAGATATGAAATTTATTTGCGTATTAATATTTCTGGTTTATACATTCGAGTTTATGTGTCTATTTCGGTTTTACAATTGCCGGTTTTTATGTGAGATTTTACAACATATAATTTGATTATGTTCTCCTGATTCTTTGTTTACGCTGTTTACGAACATAGTGTCTTAAGTTGCTTATGTGCCTTTTTTATGAGATAAATAATTAACATTTTTATCTTAGTGACGACAATTCAAAAAAACAAAAAAATTTAGTTGACAAATTATTCTTATAATGTTATAAAGCAGATTTGAATTTTTATGGATTTTTCATTTTATTCGAAAAATCCCCTAATGAATTTATATATTTATATAGGCCTAAATAACGTATTTCTTCAATATATTCCTCAAGAAATTCAAGAGTGTGAAATTTTATCACCCAAACTGGAGAAACCAAAGTGAAAACCACCAATAATAATGTCCTGCTGTTCAACTTGAACCTAATCTATTAATTATCAACATTCGATAAAACATAAACAAACATTAATCCTGCTCCCAATCATCTTTTACACTGTTGCATTGATTGAATTATTTTGTAAATCTGTATACACCCCTCTTCAATTAAGTCAATCGACGAATTGCAGTTATTTTTCATTTTTGTTTTACAATTCCAGAGTGTCGCCATAAATCAACAAGGAACAATACGTGAAAATGATGAGTTCATCCTGAGTTGTGTGGCCCGTGGATCACCTACTATGACGTTCCGATGGTTTAAAAATGGAATATTGATCAACGCGACTTCCACCAGGTAAACATTCCACTCTTTTAATTGAATTTACAAATACGAGCAATTTTTGTCGGGCTTGAACAATCCGAGCATTGTTTGGCACGTATCGTAGGAATTGGAAAATCATATATTTGTTTTTCTTTCCTTGTAAAGGGACGTGCTTTTTTGTTGGTAAATTGTGTTTGTTTTAAAAACTAAATACGTGTTCTGTAATAAACTGCTATGGAACGTGGATTTAATCACGACAGTTGTAAAGAATTACATCGATTTTGGTACATATTGGGGTTCTATTAATTACAAATGATGGTTTTGTTATTAATGAGAAACGGAAATTACATACGGCCATTTAGTATCGTGCATAGAAAAACTTACTATTATATATCTGGCAATAAATATTTAATATATGAAAGCGCCTAGTACTTCTCAAGTAGCTAAAAATTTATAAACATTAGGAAACCATGTCTAAACTTTTTTTGGGAATAACACTACACTAGATGAAAAGTTTATATATTTCAGATCTTTCAAACGTTTCACTACATAGAATGAATGAGCATGAAATAACTTAGAAGCTTCATATTGGCAATTATAGAAAATGTACAATTTGACATTCTGTACTTGCCATTACTTAGGTATAATTAATTAGTTACTAGTAACTACTCAGCATATATGTTGTTACTATAACAATGGTCTATTTAAAAGATTTCATAATAACATCTGGTAAGAATAATTTAGATAATTAACAAACACAACTAATCATAATAAACTTTATATTGGAGAAATATAAATATATACCCAAATTAATGAAGCTAGGGACCTCGGACATAAAATATAATTTTAATAGATGGATTGTGCCAGACGATATTTTGTGATAGTCAATCATTATGTTAAAATTAAAACAGTTCTTTATAATCTATCACTAGAAATTTATTGCAATCGTAACTAGTTCTGACACTAACGCGTCACACGTAAACATACATTAAAATAAACTAAACCAACCATGACAAAATTATAAAAAATTTTGGATTATGGGGACGCTACTCCAATGAAAATGAATTACATTACAAGATCTTATATTTCGACAATATAGTGAAATGAGTAATAAAGATAAATTGAAATTTATCAGTGATTAATGAAATATGATGAACCTTGAGTTTTGTATTGTCAGATGAAACTTCAAAGTTCAAAATGTTTCAAATAATCTTTATTATTCATTTTACTGTATTGTTAAATTATCGATTTACAAGTTAATTTGATGCAATTTAATTTAGTTTTAGTAGTTTCACTATAACTCATAATTGTATATAATTTTGTCACGTGTTTTTGTTGTTGTTTTAGTTTGTATTATATTATAACGTTGAATAATGGCGTCAAAACTAGATACGTTTATTATACATTTATAGTAATAGAAAACTTAAAAATTTGTTTCATTTGGTCATATAATTTTTAATACTAGACAGGGAAGAACACGACATAAATCTAATATTAAATTAGTCTGCTTTAATTTCTGTTAAATCGTATCTGGTTGGCAATAATTAAGGAAGTCTGGACAATCTTATATCCGAAAAGTTCATAAAGTTTTTCATAGGTTTCCCTTTATGGCGTTAATAGAATCGCTGAAAGAACAGAATTATTTGATCCCATTTGACAAAGAAGATAAACGTATATCTTATAACAAAATCGACTATGAACGCCAAGCTCAAACTCTGAAGAAAACTGTTTCAACTTTTAACTATTATATATCATTTTTGGCAGTTCTGGTACCCTACATGTACATATAAAAACAAAAGATTTTTTAAACGACATCATGGTAAAATTTTCAAAAAAACAAACTTTCAATTTCAAGTTTATATTAATAAATTCAGATCAGATTCAGCATGGGTAGCGTTTGCATTTTGTCATTTTTCCAAAAAATATTAAAAGAAAGGCAAAGAAGCTGTGAAAAAACAGGCATAATTCTAAGATTTAAAATTACAATGTTTGACAATATTATTTGACTTTTGACGTAACTAAGTGAATTTAATTTGATAATATACATGGCAGTACACCAACTTCTAAGATCATATAATAATAAAGTTCAATTTGGAAGATTTATATACAGGGGAGATCTTCAGATTTTTATGTGGCCCTCGTAGGTGTTACAACATAGTGCATTCGCCAAAATGCGGTTGTGGGGTTGTTCACAAGGACATTACCCTTAGCAGTTTCTTCTTTAATCATCGGCAGCCAGGATCGATTGAATTCTATGGATATAGTAGCGATACAATTGTATTTATTTGACTCTTAGTTTTTTTGTGCTGTGTGTTTCTCGGTTGTTCCAATATATTATATATATATATATATATATATGAACTAAGCTAGGTTCCGGGTGAGAACCGCGTCTGAATTTATTGAATACTCGACGTTTCGACTCCTGCTTTGGAGCCATTATCAAGAGACAAAAGTGAAAAAGAGTTTCAGAGTCTAGATCGAACTCGGGCCTCAATCTGCCTACTCCCCAAGAGTCCTAGGTAACTGAACTGAATTTGAGTCTGCTCTGCTTCTTTTATTTATAGTTAGCGCTGGGGTAGAAGAAGATGTCACGTGATGAGGCTGTGTTTGATTGGTTGGGTATTGGTGGTGCGTGTCTGCTTTGTTTAATCTGGCAATTACGGAGGTCCAAGCTGTGGGAAGGCGAGTGCTGTCATCGCGTCTGTTTAGACAGAGAGGTCTTTTCTCTATTTCGATGGCTTCGCGAATAGTGGATGCCCTAAGAGAATTGAGAGATATGATAGTCCTACTGTCCTCGAAGTTGAGTTACCTAGTGACTCTTGGGGAGTAGGCAGATTGAGGCCCCGAGTTCGATCTAGGCTCTGAAACTCTTTTTCACTTTTGTCTCTTGATAATGGCTCCAAAGCAGGAGTCGAAACGTCGAGTATTCAATAAATTCAGACGCGGTTCTCACCCGGAACCTAGCTTAGTTCATAATAATGACCGCGGAAGCCTCTCAGAACATATATATATATATATATATATATATATATATATATATATATTGTCTTGCGTACAAAAGAATGGCAGTATTAGAATTTCTATTTCTATAAACTATCTTTTGAAATATCACTCCTTCTCGATGACTACCTTGGCCTTGTAGCAATTAATATTCTGGTACTACTTCACTAATGTTGGGAATGCTAAATATTTAATGTTGTGGTACTACAAGATTGTCGGCTTGGTTTTCGTTATTATATTCTACAAATTTTTGTTGCAAATCTTCTTGACGTCAAATCGGTATCCAATTAGCTAGAGATGTTCTGGGGTAATATTAATGAAGATGCCATGGTTCTTTCTCCAAGACTTGTAGTCTAGTGAAGATCTTCAAATGCATTATTGATGCATGTTTCAGGGTATCGATTCGTCAAGTGGTCTTATGTAAGGTTAACTCGTTCGTGTTTGAAGGCTCTGTTGTGCGGCAAAGGTGAGCTATGTTTTTATGTTATCAGTTTTTGTTGCTGGTGGATGGTTAAAGTATTAGTTGAGATATAACCCCGTACGTTACCCGTAAATTATTGTCTGAATTCCGATTTTAGTCCTATTACATAGTCCTATTACATTATAATTAGTAATCCGTCGTCCCGAGGTTTTAGATGCACTGTGTTTCGTCTACAAACATGAACTAGAGCTTCTGTTATTAACTTAGGTTCTTCTATGTCTGGCAACTGATTAGTATATCATCTTGGAAATAGAACTTGACCCACTTCTTTCATATTAGGTCGAGAAACTCATTTAACGATATGTTGATGATCAGATTTAACACGTCGCGTCGATACTTATTGGGTAACGAATTGAGCTGTCCTATATAAAAAAATCACGAGCATTTACATGACAAATGTAGTAAGAACAGGCACTGAAAAACTACGATAAACAACCAAACCTCTTGCTCAAGGATATAACGTTATATGCAATAGCTGGCAACAAGGACTATAGAAGTTGCTGGACCAACTGCACAAATCACAGATGGATAAAAATTTCATCATGAAGCTGAGATAAAGTGGGTGCTTACCGTTTCTTCACGTGAAGTGTCAGAGGGCTAAGTACTTAATCCAGACAACAGTTTAAGGGAAACCTACATAGAAGGTTAATTTCTTATCCACAACTTCAACCATTCCGCAGCCACTGGCACCGTAGAAACATTGTTCATCAGATCCTAGAACATCTGCCGCACATTAAGGAAGATCTGTTGATGAATGGATATTCTGTCGCCCTGTCACCTTTTTCAAAAGCCGAATTGTAGAATACGACCAACCAAGAAATCAAGTTTTTTCCTGAAGGAACAAGAAAGACAAACATAATAAATCATCTTTCTTAGACATTTTAATAAGAAAAAGACAATTAACATTTGAAACAGAAGCTTACAGCGAGCCGACTCACACTAACAAGTATCTCAACATTAACCCTTATGATCCAAATTCAGTAAGAAGAGGTGTTCGTCAAATCTCTATATGAGCAAATACCAGCTGTACTAAAATCAATAAATGTACGAAAGAAAAAACAATTATAACAAATGGTTTCTGTCAATAATTACTTAGAAAAGTTATTAATAAATAGTTAAATCGAATATTAAACGATCGCAAACAACCAACACCAAAAAACACTGACTTCCTAGATAACCACGTTCCTACAATAAATATACCATACATACATGGTCTCAGAGAAAGACTAAACAGAATAGGTAACAAGTATAATGTTAAAACAAAACCAACAAACACAAACAAAAAAAAAATGAATTTGTAAAATTCCTTGTGAATTAATAAATTCTGTATTAGAGAAAGACTATTTGAAAAATCCACAATTATTGAACATTCTATGAATTTTGTCATAAAGTACAATTTCAATATTCAATTATATTATACAAAGAAACACACAATATGAAAAGAAAACTAAAAAAGTAAATTAAATGAATACGATTATCGCTACTACCTCCGTAGAATTCCATTGTTCCTGGCTGCCGATGATTAAAGAAAAAACTGCTAAGGGTAATGTCCTTGTGAACAACTATCTATCGGGATAATACTGTTATAAACTCCGTGGGTTCAATTAAAATTTAAAAACTATTTTACTCTCACTTTCTAGAAGTTTTTATATACATAAAATATACACAACAGCTGATTCGAATATCACAAGTATAATACAACATAAGCTCTTCGCCGAACTAACTAACTCCGGCGATGATGAGCCGCTCGTTTTAAAACCCGCATCGAATCCTCTCGTACAATCCATTATCAATTCACATACACAGTAGCCGAGCTATTTCGAGATTAATTTTTTTGTCCTAACAGCTATCGATGTCGTACTGGAATGAAACCAGGGCCGGCTTAGGTAAATTTCGTTCCACCGCCCCCTCTTTAATTCTGATCGTCCCGGTTAGAAACATCCTCTTCATGGTAGAGAGCGAGTCGATCTAAATGGACCACCTTCAACTTAGCCCTGGGGTTTCAACGGATCCGGTAGACGACGTCATTAAGCATCTTGATCACCTCGTATGGACCATCCTAGGCGGGTGTAAGCTTTGGAGATTTGCCCTTGCTCCGTTGGGGGTTGTACAGCCAGACTTTGTCCCTCTCTTGAAACCCGACTGAATTGGCCTTGAGGTCGTATCGCGTCTTATCCGGTCACTGGTGCCCAACAGCTGCGTTCCAGCTAATTCGTGTATTGCCAGCATGTTATGTCGGAGCTAGTCGGCATAATCGTTGATGTCTTGGGAAGGTCCTTCGGGGGAGCCAAAAGCCAAATCGCGAGGGTTATCGCAGCTCTTTTCCGCATAGGACCTTGGCTGGAGTCACAGTCCATTGAAATTTTAATTTTGCCTGAATCTGCAAAATGAGGTGGCAGATAATTAACACTGAACATTATGTTTTGGCTTGCAATAACGGAGAAATGCCCCAATAACCCCTACAAAACAGGGTTTTTTACATTATTTCCGAAAACTACACTGAATATGAAAAACGTAACTCGGCCACCGTGTTCCTTATAAAATTTCACATCGAAAGCATGTAGTAAGTTATACAAAATCAACGAATTGGTGTAAATATTTAAGTTTTCAATTTAATTTAATTTATGGAATGCACTCCATTATGCGAACATGCATCGTCTGATGATTGACAGAACTGTCTGTTTATATAAAATTTTCCGAATTGTTTTTTGTATTTGAAAAAAAAGAAATAGTTGCAATTTATTTACGAGGGTAAGAAAAATTATTAGAGATTAGCTTTTACATATGGAGAAGTGTATGAGTTGAACAGATTCATAAATTTATTTGACATTACCCTTAATTAGAATTCAAATTGAATATCAATTAAAAACTGAAATGAAATTGAATCCTTTTTGTTATATACATACTTTATATACTTCTGTTAAGTGCAGGTTGATGCAGTTGTCATTGTAACAATGGGGTTGTGTAACCATAGATCGAATACAATACAAAAAACCTTTTTTATATACACACATATTATGGATAATAGGAGTTACGCTGCATACAAATAATTATAATTTCAAGTAAAGTTGTGATCAAGGTGTTATTCTGTGTGTAGTTTTATCTCGAAAGATTTTCAAAAATCTAATTCCTTCAAACAATTTACTTAAAAAGGGGTGTAGTTGTTTTTCTCCAAATATCGGAAATCAATAAGAAAATGAGCAGGAAACTTCCTGCAACAAAGTCTATCTAAGGGAACCCTACCAACCATATTTATAGTTAAAGGTAAAAATAGGTCTAAAAGCGTGTCATTAACTGCAGAAAAATTATATTTAATCTATTAAATTTAAATATTAAGCATCAAATAATTTTGGTAAAATTTAGAACAATGAATAAACAATAATGTCGTAATTTTTTCTGAAAATTTACAGTTCTTTATGACTTTGCTAATTAAGTAAGTTCTCAGTTAGATAATATTATAAAATTCGTGAAAGCTAGTACATAATAATGTTATAAATTTTCTTTGGCTTCATATACAAATTTTTATACTTAATGTAATCGTCTTTATTCCCACCAAAATAGGTAGATTAAAAACCGTTTTCAAGGTTTTTTAATTCTCAGAAATGGTCTATTGCTTTCATCATATAGGAAATAAGCTCTGAGTCAGGGTGCATGCAGCTGATAAATTTTCCAATTAAATAGTAAAAATTATGGAATTAATAATTATGAAAACGATATAGAGATACATAAAATTAGCTGGCATAAATTTTATCTTTTTGTTTTTGATGGCTTAATAAACATACATTTTTTGGAAAAATTCTGTGCAATTATAACATTAAAATTCAGATTTAAATTGTTAATATACATTATCATCGACCTTAATTGAAATGAAAAAACATATATCCACATGTTTTTTCTAGATCGAAATCATTCAAATATTTTTAATTTTATATTTTACTACACAACCTCATTGATATTTACGTTATTTTTTCTATAATGGTAAGTTTTGTATTTCACAGATTTTCATTAAAAATGAGTGATAATTACTGTGATTTGTGTACAATTTGCATTGAAACTATTAAAGAAAGAATTGCGCAAATTGACTGTATAAAAGTGGATTGAAAACATTAATTTTGAAAAGTAAAGAACAAGGCGATGAAAAATGGAAAGCCTAAACAGGTAGACCGTAAATTAAAGTGCATAGTAGATGTAGGATTAGATATTTGATCCATAATAAAACACTAAAGAGACGAAAACTAGATCCATTACAACATTCTACTTATTTCGGCAATTCAAGTGATGAAGTTCATACAGCAGCAGAAACAGAGCCCATGTCAAATGATCGACGAGTAGGGCTCATGTTATATGATCGACGAGCAGAGATCCTGTCAGATGATCGACAACTTGAGTCCATACCATGATCATGAAGCACCTTCATCAAACTCGAACGAAAAAAGTCAATTCGATTATTCGAAATTTTGTGTTTTCTGCACAAAAATATTGAATCCATGTCGTTAACAAGTATCTTCATTTTATGAAAGAAATGAAATTTTTTACATGATTTATTAAACAAATCCACCTAATACTGCTGAAGAAATCATTCAAAGGATTGAAAGAGCACCTTTTTCAAAATGTTTCTATCATAGGAATTGTTACAAAATATTTCAAAAGGTATGCATGTTTTTTTATTATATTACGAGTACTATTCTTGCATTATTCTTATCATACTAATTAAAAATTTTTGGTTAGATACTTTCGCAGCCTTCGTTTGATTCACTAGAGGTAAATGAAGTATATGAAAAAAATTTTGTATATATCCAAAACAGCAGAAATTTGGCTTACTGATCCAGATTCTCTAGGCGATTTACAAAAAAAAAACAATTATAAGGATTGCAGCAAATCTTATTAAGGCAGAAATTAAAAACCAAAGGTTTGAATCCAATTCGTATCTACCTGCAGCTACATTTTAAAACGGAGTAAAATGGTGTATAACACCATTATTAGAGGAATTTCTAGAGAAACTTTTAGAAAACCTTGAGTCTAACGAAGAACAGACCACAACCATAAAAAATAAAGCTGCAACAAACGAGAAAATTATCAAACAAGACAACATCGCTCATTCGATAATTTCTCTGTGCTACGACCCAAACACCTTGATATCAAAGCTACAGTTATCGGTTGGCACCTACATATATCGGGAAACAGGATCACATCTAGTTGTCAATCTTTTGTCAAAGCTTGGTGTTTGTGCAAGCTATTACAGCATTCGTTTGTATGAGGTATCATCTATTATGGATACACCAAAAATGGTTTTAGGGAATAATATTTTCCTTCAATTCATTTCTGACAATACTGACCATAATATCAGAACGCTACGGAATAGGGGAGGGAGAGACAGTTATTTTCGTGTATATGATGTTGAGTACTTGGGAGGTACTAAAAGTTTAAGGACATGCCGAACGCTGCGAAATTAGTTAAGCAAACACACATATCCGGAGAAA